>JAPEVF010000380.1:0-42933 GCA_029747585.1 Pleurotus djamor
TTTAGTAGCATACCGTACAGGCAAATCCACCATCCCGGAAGGTAAAATGTGGATCTAGGACGACACCTCGATTGACTACGTTGAGTGCGCGTCCCGTCGCAGCTGCTCAATCGAAGCGATGTAGATGTCCAACATCTCTTCATCATGCGCCTTTGTAATCGCATGCCCTCCTTCGACACCAGCAGCTTAAGTGACCCCGTTGGTGTTAAGATCATGTGGATAAAAGGCATGCCCGACCTTATCGCACCAGTCGAAATCAATAAGGATGTAGTATCCGCGTCATTTCTGGATTTCTCGGCCGTTGAAGCGCTGGAACACTGCCATCAGCGGGATCAATTGTGAAGCATAGACTAAAACGGATAAAAGAACACATGTCCACCAACACAGGATGAGTGCTATTGGCTGCAAAACGAGGCATCTTATACGAGGGGTAGTAGGCGTGGGTATTGACACTGACCTCAATTAGTAGGAAACTACACATAAGAGTCAGGGAGTAGTTCACCAAGTAAAGAAGGCGATGGATGTTGACGACATGAGGATGGTCGGGTAGCGTTAGCAGCAGTCCTGTCGGTGACAGACAACGACGATAGCGCGACGAAGAGAGATCGCTCTTGCGGCCAACTTTGCAGTTGACTTCGCCGCGCAACCTTGGTGATGAGTCAGGCTGCACCCAACCCAAGGGCGTTGGACGTGGGCTGAGTACTTGAGTAGCAAATCTAGTTGATGTTGGACATTGGAGGTTCGCATCGCTGAGATTCGCGCCGAGAGTCAACTCGAAGGTTCTTGCCTGGTTCCTGCAACTTGTTGGCTTTCTGGTGGGAAAGTTAACGAGGTCGACCCGATTTCCAACCTTTGACAGTCCATCCTCTTTGATCTGCAGACTAAAGCGGACGAGAGCATGGGGATAAGGCTCAAGGGACATAAAGTAGGGTGAACTTGCCTAGCATGCGAGAAACCCAGGATTGCACTGCTTTTAATCGCCTCTGGCGCTGGTGGGCCAGGCAAGGAGTAAGATAATATATTGAGGGAAAAGCTAGATTACAAAAAGATGTTTAGCTTGAGATGGTTGTTGTATATAATCAAGTATCTGTGAGGGGTCATATCTGAGGTCGTAACGATCATAAGGTCGTGATAAGAATAAATACCCGTAGATGAAGAGCAAAGCAGAGCCAAAAGCAGAGCCAAAGGAGTGGTGGATATGAAGACGGAGGAGGGACGGGAAACAAGAGGAGTAACAAACGGAAAGATAACGATAAAATATCACCTCCTCATACCAACCCCAAGGCCCAGGCGATATCCAACTCTTCTCAAAACGACTCTCAGGACAACGGCTGCGACACCCAATCCAACCAAAAGAACATATGGTGGCAACCCTCTGATAGTCGCAGGGTCACCCCACACATGAGCTCTTCGATCTGATTGCTCCGGCTCGGAAGTGCCCATCCATTGATTATATATTGTGGTTGGGATGAGGTCTTTCCATGTCCGCGAAGTTAGTTGACGACCACGGGTTGAGGGTGGAGACGAAGACGACGAGGGGGAAGGTGGAGCGTCTTCCGATTGTCCCAGTTCGATGTCATCTTTTCCTGGGCTGGAGGATCGATGAGACGACGAGGACCTGGTGCCTGCGTCTACGTTGTCGAAAGAAACACCTTGTGAACCCAGCACCCTCCCTAGGACGGCCTGAGGCATAAGACCTAGCAGTAGTCCCAGTCCCAGTCCGCCACTAACATCAGATTTCTTCGGCACAGGAACTTGAGGGGCTTGAGGGGAGGGTCCGGCAGAGGTGGATGGAGAGGCCGCAGCGAAGAGGTCTTGCTCCCTCTGCCTCATTTCCCTCAATTCGACAACTTCCTTCTCACTCTTTTCGAGTTTCATCCGATATTCCTCGATTAATTTCTTGGCATCTTCGAGCTCCCTTTCCAAAACTTTCTCTCGAGACGACCAGGCAGCCTTCTCCTCTTCGTGACTCGCAACACGAGTTCTCTCTGCGGTGAGCAGAGCCATGGCTTC
Organism: Pleurotus djamor; assembly: GCA_029747585.1. Classification (NCBI taxonomy): domain Eukaryota; kingdom Fungi; phylum Basidiomycota; class Agaricomycetes; order Agaricales; family Pleurotaceae; genus Pleurotus; species Pleurotus djamor. Next base: position 2,014 of record JAPEVF010000380.1, read on the forward strand.
TTCGAGTTGTTCCTGAGTAGGCGGTGGCTGGCGATGTTCATCAGCTCCAACATCCTCCTCCTCGGGTCCACCAAAGATGTCACTGATCGCAGGCCGCCTACTCTGTCCGCTGCTTTTCCTACTGACATTGGTCCTCAGACTGCTTCCACGACTACCTCCGCCACTACCGCTCAATCGAATTCTCCGCTTGCTCAACTTGTCCTTCTCCTTCCCGTTCAATGGACTATTCACAGAATCAGGAAGACCATCCGAGCCCGTACGGGAGGACTGGATCCAGCTTCCACTGCCTTCGAAGCTAGCATCATGACTATGTCCTTCAGTGGTTGGATTGGTATTGCTGGGAGCGGCGCCATCTTCACTGGCACTGAGCAAAGATTCAACGCTCCCCGACAGGCGTGCCACGACACCATCAGCGTCGATAGCATTCCATGATGCTCCAAGACCGCGCAGTGAGCCGTGCCTTGGGGTAGGAGCGTGTATACGAGGCGAAAGAGTACCAGCAGACCCGGGCGTAGGTAACGGGCGACTATGTGCACCTCCTGTGTGGTGGGTATTAGCTGGGTGAGAGGGCGTCTGGTTCGCTGGGAGATAAATGACCGGCGAGCCAGAGGCAGGGGGCGCAGGAAGGGGTCGACCTTTGACACTGTCATTACTCGTGGTACCACCAGTCGGAACCCGATCGAGGGGCGAATGAGATGGAGGAACATGCTTCATGGTGATTATGGCTGTTCCATGGGTGTTGACCTCCCTCTCCCAAGCATGCGCACCGCTGGCTTTCTCAGCATCGATTTGTGCCAGAAGTTCCTCCATCGAAAGTTCTTCTTCGGCTGCAAAGGAAGAGACGGGAGGTACAGCAGAAGTGGGCGAGTTGTCTGCTTCATCGCCTCCCTCTGTCGCTGTATCGTAGATGTCCGTTGTACCAGCTTCAGATTGTGCAGGTTCGGAGGTTTGGTATGAAGAGGGCAAGTATTGTTCGCTTTCTGACGGTCGAGTGTGGAAGGTGGCGGTCCCGGTTTGCTGAGGGCGGATTGTCGGATGAAGGGGTCCCTCTGATGAGTCACTTCCAGTGCGACTTCGGGGTAGCTTATCCATAGACTCGTCGACACTGGCGCTTCTCTCCAAACTCTCCACCATCCCTCTGACTCTGCCATTCTTCAGCTTTCCCAGGCTCGGTCTTCCCCTTCGATGACCTTTCACGGGTGTATCATCATCATCCAAAACAACATGCTTGGCGTTGGATTGGAAAGTGACGTCGAAGAATTCGTTGTCAGAGTAGGAACGGTCGATGTCGAGGGAAGAGGTGGATGAAGCAGAGTCGTACTGGATGTGCTCGATGAACGGGTTCGTAGTGGTAATATCCTCGGTCGATGCCCCTTCAAAATCAGTGCTGCCGAAACCCCATATCCGCCCTTTGAGAACGTTCTGACGGAGAGTGCGAGAGGCTGCCAGCAAAGCCGAACTCCAAAGCTTGTTGATCCCGTAGCTGCACCGTTTTCAAGCCCGTTAGCCAGATTCCCTTCAAAGTATGGACGTGCTGCCAACTCACTTGTTCAAATCCTGCTCATTGAACCGTAGAAATTCCTTTCCCGTGATTTTGGAGTTCCTCACAAATGCTGCGATATCTCGTGCAACAGGGGTTGGTAACTGCAATGATTCTCCAGAACGAACGCGAAGAGCCGTAGCCAAGTACGTCGCCAGCTGAGATGGTGTCCATAGCTTTGGATTCGCAGGTAAATCCACGTCAAAAGACGGTGAGTGGCCATGTCCGAGCTGCTTTGTTGGCGACGGTGAAGGTGGAACAGGCAACGGCCTCGGCGACTCCGAAGTCAAGCTTCTCGAATATCGATGCCCATGAAGGTGCCCGTATCCAAACTGTCTATGCCCGACTCTAGTTCGAGTTGGACTAGGGCTGGGGCTGGGAATGTAACTGTGCACGGGCCTGGCGCTCTGCGACGACGAATTCGACCGGGAAAGAAGGGCAGTAGATGTGGTCTTTATCGCGTACGGATGAGGATTCGGCTTGAGGACGTCTTTCTTCGAGTCCCTTAGGGGAGTAGCCATCGCGCGGAGGCGAGCTCGTCGTGCACCACGAAGAGCAAGTTTGAGATTCAGAGCGCGCCAAATTAGGCACGATAACCGAGCTCGTGATGTGCCCCTTTTCGATTCCAGGGAACTGATATTGACCGTGGGACTAAGGTTTCTCACGATCATTGATGCGCAGGTATTTCCTGTCTTGAAAGCTTGATCCTAGTTCAACGTTCAGAATCAACGTTCATCGTTCAACTTCAATATGCACCACAAACTCCCGCTCGAAATAATCCTCTGTGTTGTGGAATTCGTCAAACATGACAAGGCAACACTTTTGAAACTACTTTCACTATCACGCGAACTACATTCTATCGTCGAACCATGTATCTATGAGGCCGCTTGCTTCCGCCAGGAGCCAGATATCCAGGCCGCCAAATTGCAAAGTTTTTCACGCAACGTAATCAAGAATGGAGGGGCGCTTGGGATACACGCTCGAAAATTTGTCCTAACCGCCCCCTCTTTCGGGAGGAGTGCCCTGATCGCCCATATCCTGCCCCATCTTACATGCCTGACTCACTTTGAGGTGAGCCAGGCGTGGAGGATACCCGGGCATGTAAAAGCCAGGATCTTTTCTGCGTTCCGTACATCCCAGCTCTCTACCTTTATTTGGGAAGGAGAAGACAAGGACGAGGCGATACAGGAGCGGGATTTACTTGAATTCCTACAAAGTCATCCTTCAATCACACACTTGGAAATCCCCACATTCACATTCACATCACCCTTGCCCCCTTCTGTACCGCTCCCTCGCGTGAAGAAGCTTGTCGTCCGCAGCTATCAGCACCTACTCAACACTCCTGCTCTACAGATGGCATCTCACTTGGGCGTTGGTGTTCCTGACGACCTGTCTGTTGTTGGAATGGATGCGGAGGAAGTTTTTCCTCGCGTCCAGTACTTCGCTGCTTTGGGTCTCTTCGACTCGGAGGACTTTGCAACCTTGTCTAGCCACTTGCCGAATCTCAGAGGTCTTGTTTATAATCCAGATATGGTCAGCCACCCATCTTAAATTGTTTGGAATGTTACCTACTTATGCCCTATTTAAAGTTTATACCCCTCGAAGAAATCATCGATACCATGCAAGCCCACACANTTTCGGAGCAAGCAACTTGAATATTTTGCGCTCTCATCTACTGTTCAGGGCGAAGAAACCGCCGACCAAGTCTTGCGAAAAGTTTTCGACGCCATATCTACTCTTCGCGTTATTGATTTCTATGACGATGAACGTAGCAGTAATGAATTCATCCGCTTCCGTGTCGATGGACGTTCTACTGCGCTGCCCTTATCAGAATATCCGAAATATTGGCCAACGGAAGACCTTTACTAGGACGGAGATCCAGTTTCGGAAACTCGTGTGGTTGGTGTAGAATGGATAGGATGGATAGAATTTGAAGTGCTTAGTGTACCTACGCTGTTTGACCGTTCGTGGATTTATCTACCCCTACCTCCTAAACTCGATCGCGATCAATTACGATCGATCATGATCGAACGAGCTGTTCTGAACCTTCCCACCCACCGGCGACGGGATGCGTCCACGAATTCCACTCGAACTTTTCCCCTTCATCGTCAGTGCCGTCGACCCACAAAACAAGGCATGCTTGCGCAACCTCCTACTCGCTTCTTCCTTGTTCCATAATGACATCATCGAGTCTTTGCTCTATCATAGCATTACGTTGCGTGTGGGGAGCAGCGACAAGGAGAGCAACACGGGGTGGGAGGCCAGAGCCGAAAGCATGCGAGCTGGACTTCAGAACGCTCGATATGTGGCCATCGTTCGCCGCTTCAAGCTTTGCATCCTCGGACATCTGACAAAGGAGCTGGCAATCCTCGCTCGGGAAATCATGCAGTTGACGCCGGACATTGAGCAACTGGAGCTCAGCTGGAGTGTCTCGGACCACTCCATCGGCGACCTCTTTTATCCCCTTCAATACTGTCGATTAAACGCCCTCAAATGTGCCGTATCAACCCCCCTCAAAGACCTAAGCCTGCAAGCTTTCCTGGGACGCCATCCCACGATTGAGCACTTTGAATTCACGGATATCCAAAACATTTGGTCGAGAGAAATTACTGTCCTTCCACAACGTACACTTCCCCGCCTCCGGAAGCTCGCCGTACCCGACCTAGCCACACTCCAAGCATTCAGAAATCGACCGGTATCACACCTGGGTTTTACGCAGCAGGCGATGCCCTCTTATCGCTGGCAACGAATGCCCCAGGGACTTGCTTCCATCCAGTATTTTACTGCTTTTGAATATGTTGATCCGGACGAATTTATGCGATTCGCAAGTCAACTGCCAAACCTTCGCTATCTGTTCTTCAGAACGCTCGTAAGTTCACCGCCCTTCCATTGCTGAAGTGCATCCTTATATACGTCCTACGTAGTGCAATTCCTCGATAAGGTGGATCTGCAACAGGCTCGTTGCGTTCGAACGACCCCCAAAACTCTGTTACCTGCGTCTTATGTCTTACTATGACCCTAACGACGGAGAAACTTACGAGGAAGGCGTTGAAAATGTCATGCAAGACCTTTTCAACTTCTTCCCTTCGCTCCTCGTCATTGAATTCTGCGATTGCAACAAGTCTTATTCGTTCACCCGGTTCTTTTCCGAAAGCACCCAACCTTCGAAGAGGCTCTCTCGAACTGCGGTGGATGAAATGTTCCCTACGGATGAGGAACTGGAGACGACCCTTGGGGAGTGTGCTGTTGTATAAACTCAGTGTAGATCTCTAGTGCATCCAATCAAACGATAACTTGGGTATCCAATTCAACTTGTATCCATACTATCGGGATCAGGACCAACCATATGAGTCAGAGAACCTGGCACTGGCCGTGACAACATTTCGTCAAGCTCTCGTTCCGACGGCCAGTACTTCGGATACTTTGACGAGGGTAATGCGGTAGAGGGGCCATCAACGATGTAGCGAGTAAACTCATTTTGGACATGGTCACAGTCGTGGACATCAATGATGCGAAGAGTGGGTATAGTGTTGAACATCTCGTGGACGATTTGATCAGCAAGCTCTTCGTCATCAACAGTGCATGAGAGTGCAAGGTATTCCAGGGAATTGCTCTGAAATCGGCAGGCTTGGATTTCATCGCAGATTTCATCGAGGAGTATGGACTTCGGAGGGGTATGTCAAATTGAAATCCGGGCGTTTGACAAGGAATGACCGACCATCTTTGGTGCATAAACGAGACATCGTAGGTTGGGGAGGCGGCTGGACAAAGCGACAACGTCTGGGGATTCAAATTCATCCAAAGCTGCGAGATACTGGATGCGAGAAAATGGTCCCTCGACATCTAGCTCATCAAGAGACAAACCGTCAGGAACAATGAGGCCTAAGTGGGAGACCGTCCGCAGAACAGGATGACTGAGAAAATAATGATAGCTGTGGACGACGAGCTTCTCAATGCAAGGGAGTAATATAGTAGTCGAGAGATTCGACGAGAATGTGAATGATGGGATCTCCAGGCGTCCGACCGAGGGATGGCGTGATAGGAATTCAAGGAAGTCTTGCTCTTGTTTCGCGTCTTCCATGTCCTCGCCTTCCCAAATGAAGGTGGAGAGCTGGGGAGTACGGAACATGGAGAAAATCTCATTCCCCCCAGTCTCGGGTATACTCCACGCCCGGTTAACCTCGAAGTGAGCCAGTCGCGTGAGTTTGGGTAGGATTTGGGTGATCATGGCCCAATAATTCGAAGTGGTCGCGAAAGGGGAAGGAGGGAAGTTGAAGAAGAACTTTTGGACATGACCTCCAAGAACCCCGTTGTTCTTGGTGATATTTTCCAAGAAGCTTCGCAGTTTGGCGGCTAGGATGGGCTCCTCGAGGTCATGGTTAAAGCAAACGCTTTCATAGAGGCGCGGTTGGACGATGGAGTGAAGCTCGCGCGATAGCAGAAGCAGCTTCAAAAGGGTCTGTTTGTCTTCTGGATTCACATTTTTCACAGCAAAGAGGATGACTTCTAGAGGGAGTTTGTGGGGCATGTAATTGTAGGAAACTCCAACTTGGAACTTCCTCGACAACTTACTGATCGTGAGATTGAAGTGACCCACGGTCAATAAAACCCATTGAAGGGCGGTTAGTGAGCCTGCATTGTAACCCACTTCAACCTGCTCACCGTACATTCTCTTCAATGAACCCACAGTTTCCCAAGGAGCTCCTTCTCTCTGTTGTAAATTTCATCGGACCAGAAAATAACAGGACCTTACTCAACGTAATGCTAGTCTCACATGCCCTTCACGACATCACAGAACCTTTGCTGTATGAAAGTATCCCACTGCACATCGGCAGTAGCTCTCGCATGCCCAACCTCAATTGGGAGACAAAGATCCACGGTCTAAAAATGAGGCTCGCTGCGGATGGTGGTAGATTTGCTGCTTGCGTACGAAAATGCGAACTTTGCGTCTTCGGAGACCCCACACCAGAGCAGGGTACTCTGGCGTGCGATCTCATGCAGATGCTGACACGCGTCGAAGACCTGAAGATTTGGTGGCGATTTGATGATCCCTCCATCCGAATCCTTCCTTCTATACGGTTGCCCCGATTGTCCGTTTTCAGGTTTGCAGGTGACTCATTTGCAACATCGGTCCAGTTCGAAGATTTCAATGCGTTCCTCGAGTTTCATTCCACGATCGAGCACTTGGAGATGCCTTCCATCCATTCAATGATCACTCCGTCATCCGAAGTGCTTCCCAAGCTTAAGAAGCTGGCCGTGGTCGACCCGGACCTGCTACAGAATTTCATCCGGTATCCCATATCCCACCTTGCTTTGACGAGCTCAGCGGAGCCGGGTTTTGAACCTGATGAGCTTTCTACGGTTCTATATCTCACCTGTCTTGAGTCAGTAGAGCTGAGCGAGCTCGCGGAATTTGTAAGGCTAGTGCCTAATTTGCGTTGTCTATCCTACCAAACAGAGGTGAGCTTGCAGATCCCTTTCTCGGCGGACTGATCTAACAGCGTTGATAGGGTTTGTCAATTGAATCCATCCGCGATGAGCTTGATGGCTTTGAGGCCAGCTCCAGCCTCTGCTACCTACACATTTCGTCGTTCCTGGAGGACGATGACGAAGACATAAACTCTATCATTGGAGATATTTTTCAGGCCATCCCCTCTCTCATGATCATCGACTTCTACGATGTCAACGAGTCTGATACAACGACTCGATTGTTCAAAGATGGCTCCCAGCCCCCACAGGTTTTGCCTGCACCAGCCTATGAGGACATGTGGCCTACGGATGACGCGTTGGAAAGGATGCTCTTTAAACACACAAACATAAGTTTGGTCGATGTCGGGATTCAGAAGCAGGAGTAATGTAGGAGCTGTTGCTGGCTCTCCACCCTTCCCCTTCTAGTATTATCCTCAATGTATTCCGTTCATGTATATTCGTAGGCTATTGCCGCTATTTCGCGGTGTGCGGTTTCTGATGGTTTTGCAGTAAGGGTGCCAGGGTTAGGGTCACCATGATATCATCGATTGAAGTCAACAGCTTTAGTCTCCCCTTCATCATCACTTCATCTCATCTCTGAGAAGCAACTCTTGAATATGTCGGGTAGTAAATGGATTCCTCTCGAATGCAATCCTGAGGTACCGGTGGATTCTTATAACTAGATCACCGCCTAATACGACTTTCGCCATGTATAGGTGTTTAACTCGGTGTGTGTCACGGCCTTGGTCAATCGCGACTCTACTCATCCAGCAAGGCTTTGGGATCATAGTGGGCGAAAAAGGCTGGTCTGCTTACGTCTCAAGCATGCTTCGGAGATGTCTTTGGTCTCGATGCTGAGGTCTGTCGAATTTCTCAATCAATAGGCTATATCTTGACTCTGGAAATAAGTTACTATCCATGGTTCCGCAACCGACCAAGGCACTTATCCTCGTATTTCCTCTGACTGGAGAAATCAAAGAGAAACATGCTGAGGAAGATAAGAAGCTAAGGAGCGAGGGCGGCTTCCCTGTCGATCCTACGGTCCTCTGGATCAAGCAGACGGTACGATCACCCCTTTGACGCGTCATTTTGAGTCGGTTACACCTGGAATAGATTAGTAACGCGTGTGGGACGATGGCCTTGATACACTCCATCGCGAATGTAAGTCCTCGCCATCAGTCCCTTTGACCCAAATATCCATCGAGACCATCCAGAGTGATGTTGGATTCGCCCCGCAAAGTCCTCTTACCAAGTTCATTGAGCAGGCTATGGGTTTGTCGCTTCATCCGTGATAACTTCTACTGGACACTTATGGTACGTCTAGAAATGAGCCCCGAACAACGCGCCCATCTTCTGGAGACGACCACCCTGTTCTCTAACATTCACGCAGCTTCGGCTTCTGAAGGCCAATCTACGGTCACTGACGAGGTGATGAACACAGATATGCACTTCACTGCTTTCATCGTCGCTCCTGAGCCTGATTTGAGAGAGAAAGCGAGCACCGGGCAAGGTGAGAATGCGGCTGGGGCGGCAGGAGGAACTGGCAAAGAAAGCACGGGCATGAGACTCGTTGAGCTTGATGGCACAAGAATTGGACCGATTGACCGCGGCGAATGTAATGATTTCCTGAAGGTGAGACCTCATCCGCCCTTCTTGGTGGCGTAACTCACGGCTTTCTACCAGGATGCGGCGAAATACATCCGAGAGAATTACATTGCGTCGTCTTCGAGTGTTCAGTTCAGCATCCTTGCTTTAGGTCCTCCTGCTTGAATCAAACCTCAATGTATCATAATGTATTAGTGTAACTCAATTTCATCGTTTGAAGCACATAGGAAGAAAGGTAGATATGGATCATGATTGGAACGAGCGTGAAAAGGTTGACCCTAAACATGGCGGAGCCTAGAAAGATTCGAGGGTTCAGTGAAAGCAGCTTATAGGGTTCTATCACTTACTCAAGGGCGTAGACATATCCGGGGCTGAGGTACTGCAAGCAATATCCGCCTGTTTTGCCTTGATTCGTGACGCAGTCATTGTAGCTGCTGGTTATGATACCGGCCTACATAGTAAAAGGTATGTATCGCTCAGAAAATGACGCTTAGCGGATGAACTGACCATCAGGTAGTCACAGTAAGACTCGTCTGCACCACCAGAGGGATTAAGGTTGATGAATCCCACAAGGCAGGTATTATACCAGTAGGCCTGTTCCCAGCCTGGGGCCACAACAAAGTTGGGGCCTGAAGACGTTAAGTAAACTGGGATTATGAAGCAATATAGCCGCTTGCTCACAAGACGCTTGGTTAGGGAGATTGCAAGGGAAAGTGGTGGTCAATTCGCTCGCCGCGAGAGCCTCAACTGCGCTTTTTAGAGCGGCACAGTCAGCAGAAGTTGGAGGATCAGGCGAGCTACTTAAGCCGTCGACGCAGGTTCTGGTGCCTGTACGATATGCGTTTATCAGCACAACATCGAAAAGATCAGTATGCAAGGAGGTGGCAACGGACATCCGTAGAAACAGCAATTATTGACTGTTCGCTTTGTCAAGGAGCTGGTATCCGAGACAGGCGAGCGAGCGCGTACGGTAGCGTTGGCGAGAGCATCGAGGCGGTCTTTGGGAACAGGGAGGGAGCCTGTTTGGATGTCTATCCCATTAACATGAATGACTTTCACGTCCTTGGCGACGGCGCGTTCGACGTTGGCTGCAGGCAGGAGGTCAGTAATCACAACGAGAGAAATATGGTCAGGAAAAATTACTGACTAGTAACCACAGCACCAAGAGTTCCGCTGACGATTCCGAGGGCAAGAGCGACGTAGGTGAGCATCCGCATGTTGTGAGAAGGCTTGTGCCTGTTCAAACTGACGAGAGGGTACTGGTGCAGAGTCCACTTTTATATGGGAAGCTTTACCAGGGAGGACATAGTCCCTTTGAGGTTCAAGGGCAATCGTGGTCACAAGCTTCACGACCACTGTCCTGTCCTGTGCGGATTACATTCCTGCAAGGTACCAATGCCGTTCATCATGTAAAATGAGGCGCTTTCAGTCATTCCGTTTCTCAGCGGTTATCCTGATACCTCACAGAGAAACCAGGCACGTCTGGAGTATAACAGAAAGTTAGAACCGTGATTGCCATCGCCATTGACTCTGGCGCATTTGTCAAGGGTTCTACGGAGTTGACACGGAATCCAGAGCCGAGAATTTAGCCTGTAGGCTACAGGTCCAGTGGTCAGTGAGTATCCGACTGTCATGGATAATTATTAAGCTCATACGCGTTGAATTCTTCAGAGTCGACGACGGCAGGACATACCCATTTATGTAAGTATTCGGTTCGATGTTGATTTGTGATGTGCCGATTCTCCGCAAGCAGCGACATATCCTTGGTGCCCTGCGGCAGCCTGAATCGAACCTCAAAAGATAGAATGAGCCATTTGTACAGAGAAAGCTCCAAATCGGATCAGAGCAAAGTTCGAGAAAAATCAGCTTGTTTCGGTGGCCTGGCACAATAATAGCCAGCCAGTAAACAGTGGGCCAAGCGTTTCGTATTCGTGTGATGACTTTTTGATAGAGCAAAACTGAAGTTGACTTGAGGTCACGGCGGCAATGTTATCGGAAGGTGTTGAAGCCTGTTGAACTCCTGGGCGAAGTTTCGTTGGCGGCCCGCCGACGCGCCGTGACGCAACCTAAACGTCGGTCACTAAGCGCTCGTACCCCTCCTTGCTCCTGAACGACGACCACGACGACGATGCCATTCCGAACGATTCCCATTGTCGACGAGCTCAATCCCCTGTATTGTCCTGAAATCTCCTCAGATGCCTACTTGAATGTGCTGCGCCGTCGCTACGAAGAGGATGCGGATACTTTTTACTTCAGTCGCCAAGAAGAACGTCTCCAACTCTCTAAAGCTTTTGCAAAGGTTCTGCTTCAGACCGTCGACGATTCTGTTGGGAAGAAACTAATGGATGATGTCTGGGACTTTGACGAGGACTCTACGCTGACTGTCGGCGACTCACCCAACCTTCTCAATGCTTCACGCCTGGACCAACCTGTAAAGCGCAAACGACCTAGAGATTCTCTGGAGGCGACGTTCACAGACCTACAAGGACCTTCGAAGTATGCTCGCTCTTGTCCATCTGTGCACGACAGCTCGTTCGAGGTTGGCTTGACCCGGGATACTCTGCATTACTCGAAGATCGTCTCTTCTCCGCTCTCTGATGTAAAGCCAAGCTCTCCTACTACGGTCATCGACGCTCTGAAGGCTAGAATACTGGTTTTGGAAGGTCCGTCACTTTGAATGGTGATTTTTGGACTTGAGGTGGAGCATATATGCGCACACAGATAGTCTCCATGGTCCAATACTTGGTTCTGAAACTCCTCGTGGCATCAAGAGTCTTATCGAAAGGCTCAATACACTGTTGCCTGGAACCCGTCTCAAAGAACGACTCTGCGATCTTTCCGAGCTTTCACATCAAAGTATCGTTGACTTCCTGGGCAGAAATGGTAGATATCCCCACAATTTCCCAAATATGGTCCATGTTTCTCATAAAAGATAGGCTTGCTAAACCCCCGTGTCCTTGACGCTTTCCGTATGTCTGAAATCCGGTTTCTCACCCTTGATCAATCTCTAGCCCTTGAGAATGGACTGAATGTAGATTGCTATGATGCGCTTCAAGGTGCGTCCATGCTCCAATGGACGGTTTTGTGCATTGACTTTATGCCTCGTAGTCTTTGGCAAGCCCAATAGCTATCTCTTCCTTGCCGAGTTGTCGATCAGTGGGACCCCGCTGCGTGATTCCGACATCATGCATATCCACCACCTTCCTCGGTTGACAAGCCTTTTCCTGGAGGAGACTACCATTGGAAATGAAGCGTGAGTACCGACCTCGTCTTCTTACTTTTTCTGATACCCCTCCGTAGTGTCTTCCTCCTTACGTCGCTCAAGCGAAGCCTAGCCTTCCTCTCTGTCTCGTACAACCCTGCAATCAATGACGACGCTGTCCCTGCATTTCTAGTACTCGCAAAGCTTGAGTATCTTTCAATCCTAGGAACCGGCGTGAAGATGCCCGGCCTGCGTAAACTTGCCAGTGCAGCCCTTGCAGATCGCAGACCACTTCGCCTTGATTGCCCTGCATCGTGCGAGAAATACATCTCCAGTAAGTTCGAGCCTTCCACTACGATTCTTCCGCTTACCCATACTTAGGGTTGCATACTCAATACCTTGTCAACCCGGCGCCTCCGTTAATTGTTGGATCCGAGCTTTGTGGTCAGCTGTCTGTTGCGGCCTTGAAACGGAATCTTTCCGCTCATTCCGAGGCAAATCCGACCATATTCGCTGGAGGGAATAAACAAGAGATGGTCATTCGCCTGCGGGAGCTTTTGGACAGACGACGCTCGGATATCTTGGTTCGAGACTTAGTTTTTGGAGTCAACGAAGGAGAAACGGTCGAGGTTGATGAAGAGGATATGGAGAAGATCATCTGAGCTTATTGACGGGTCATGGACTGAAGTCAACCCTCGTTATGTTTTGCGTTGCAAGTTGGTGTATTATGATTCGTTTTCCCTGTATTTTTCATGTTTTGCAGCTCCCTGGTGTATTCAATTTCTGTTTGCTTCTGCCTATCCCCTTCTCACAAGCGCGTCTACTCGGTCCATGGCTATCGGAAACACTGCTCAATCACCAAGTCGCCTGACTTGATCCTGCGAAACTAGGGCTTCTTTATTGGTTCTGAATTCGGGTACGTGCCTGCCTATCACCTCATTTTCTTGTTTTCCTGACTTAATGGCCACTGACAGGACGGAATTCACTATGCTGGGTGTTCATTCAGATGAACACGGACTGATACCTTCACAGGGTCATGAATGTCACCAATACTCAACCACTACTCATAACTCACTCACCTTTCGTTCAATAGGCGTTCGAAGTTACTCAGAAGTCCTTAACACTTTTGACGCCCTCGTCCGTACCTTCATGCGCAGGCACTGCGGTCTGGTTGTTTGCATAGGGCAACTTCGCTGATCGTAGCAAACAGAAACAACGTAAAGCAACCTGGAATTAAAGCATGGTAAAGCATCAAAAGTATCATAAATGTGAAAAAAGTATGTATCTAAAAGGTCGTAAAGCAACGTGTCAACGCCATGAAAAATCGTACTGGTCAAGAATATCGGACTAGCGAGATCAATGTGCCGCGAGAACATATCCTACGACGCCTTCTTTGGCATACCCCAGATGGGTCGCAGCGTTGTTAGCCTCCGACTCAGAGGTGGTGTAGAAGTGGTCGGTGGCTACAGCACTGTAGAGTCTGAACAAAGGGATGCTTCCACAGACTTGCTCCTTGAAGATAAACCCAGCAACACCCTCACTCTTGTACCCCAAATTCTTGACGGCGTTATCTCTCTCGGACGCAGAGACCGTGTAGAAGTGATCGCTGGCGTAGCTGCTGAACAAACGATGGAGGGGGATGGTCCCTTTCTCTTCGGAGGTGAAGATCTTGGCGGCGTGTGCCTCTTTTCCGTATGCGAGATGAGCGACGGCGTTGGACATTTCGCCACTGTTGGTGGAGTAGAAGTGATCGGGGGTGATACCGTTGAAGGCGCGTTGGAGGAAGACAGCCTTGGAGACGAACACACATTCCTCAACCGAGTGGGTGGACTTGCTGGGAGGAACGTAGGTGTTAGTGGCATGAACGGAGGTGTACGCATTGCCCGAGTCGGTGGAAGTACCATGGGATGGAGCGTAAGTGTTCTTCGATGGTGGGGGTGCGTGAGAGGATGACTCAGGTGGGGTGTACGTCTTCGCCGGTGGAGTATATTCCTGGGATTTCACGGGTGGGGTATACTCGTTGGATTGCGGGACATAGATGTCCACAGGTGGGACGTTTGTATGGGCTGGAGGGGTGTACTCCTTTGAAGGCGAGCTATACTGTTCCGAAGGAGGCAAAGGCTCGTGCGAGGGAGGAGTATAAGTACCAGCGGGCGGTGTATACTGGCTTGGAGGGGCGTAGGTATTCACATGAGGTATATCCGGTTTGGCAGTAGATGTGTCCTCCGCGACCGATGTATGGGTGTTGGACGGCGGGGCATAAGACTTTGAAGGAGGGATATAGGTGTTGTGCGAAGGTGACACATAGGTGTGAACCTGTGGGGCATAGGTATGGGCCGGTGGAACATATACATGATGAACAGGCTTGTAGGGTCTGATACCATGATGGTTCGCTTTGTAGTGTTCTTTAGGCTTGGATTCGTATTGATTATTCTGGAAATGTGTGGACTTGTCAGGCGAAAAGCTTTGAAAATCGATGAACACCTTACCTTGGCATGGTTGTAGGTAGGAAGGGCGAGAGCTTGAGTCGCACAGACGACAAAAACGAAGAAGATCGAGGAAAATTGCATGGTGGCGAAGAGAACAAGGTAGAACAGTGAAGTTGAAGCTAAATTATGAGGCGCTGCGAGGAGAATTTATAGGAAAAGGTCGTTAACGAAGAGAAGATGAGAGAAGAACTTGAATGGTTCATGTCCAAGTCATGGGTAGCCTTTTATACAATGAGAGGATACTCAGAGGAATGTAGGCCTCTGCGCGTTGATCCTGAATGACCTCAATGATCGATGGGCTAAGTGATCGTCATGCTAGTGGACACGCTAGATCAAGGAGTTACTTCCATTCCAAAGGCATCAGTCATGCCAGTCGGAATAATCAAGGTTACCCAGGTAGAGGAAGCATCTAAAAATAGATCTCGTTTTCAGCAGCTTGGAAAACAAAGTCCGAATCATCGTATGATTTAGATATAGATCGGTTAGAAGTCCAAGTGAAGGTTGCATCGGCTCATAGAAATGGAGTGAGGATCACCGTCGACGGATGACAGAAGATGAAACCAACCGACTGATAATTGATTCGACGAACATTAGAAACGGTCGTTTGTGCTTGACATTGGCGACCAAAACCCATGCAACGCAATGGAGACAAAGGTGAGGGAAACGCACACGTTCGATCAGGGTCTGGCGACGAAAAATTTGGGAGTACACCCGCCAGCCTCAAGGTAACGATTGGTCAGAGCTGCGACACAAAGCGACGTAAAATTAAACGGAGTGCTCATCGTGCTTCCTTCGCACGACCGTGACGCCGTCGAGTGCATCGCCATCATCACGTCCTCCGATAGTACCCAGCTCGTGGATGGGTGATGGATCAGATTGACGCCTCGCGAGTTGCACAGGGTCGTCTCCTAAGGGCTCTAAGATGCTATCGTGCACGCGTCCTGCAGCAGCGCGAAAGAGAGAGTCCCCATTTGATGCTCTAAGGGGGCGGGCGAGACCAGCTCTAGTTTTCTCATCATAGGCTCGAATATGCAGGAGAAAGCGCGCATTTAGTAGGCAAGACAGCCTATTGAGGGTCATGGATCAATCATAAACAAGGAGTGAGGATATGACGGACGGTAGAGTGTAGGCGTTGAAGAGACGCTGATAGAAGCCAGCCTTGTAGATAGGCGTCAAATTTTGGCCAATGCCGCGTTCCAAGGCGGCGAACGCACCGGTGCTTTCTATATGAATGAAGGTTGAATGAAGGTGCGGTAATCAGCCAGTATGTTTGCGTAAAGTAGACGACCGACGTACAATATTTAGGATGACGGCCGGGATTGTGAAGAGGGATATGATGCTAGAAGGTCGGAATATCAGTCCGGAAAAGGGAATAAGCTGCTAGAGAATCGACCTGAAATACAAGACACCTGAAAAAGTTTTTCCAGCGACAAGCAAAAAACTTTGGGGACGGGCGAACCTTGTTCAAAGATTATGTAGATTAAACTACCACGGTAGCAGCGTATTCCTCCTACTCTGAATGCTTGTATACACCTAATGATGGTGAGGATGGCAGATGAAGCCTCAAATATAACCATTAAAATCGAGAGGAGTAAGTCGGCTGAATCGAATTTCGGTATGCGCTCAACAAGGGGTCGAAGTCAGACGATTTAGAGGGACATACCGCTATGGGTATCGAGGGTAAGATATTATCGCTAAGTGTCTTCACGCGAGGTAGATAACCAAGCTCACATAGGATTTTTGTTAGCACCAACACAGCGAACTCCGGGAACATGCGCCTAAATTTAGAGCGTGCTTCAGAACCGGTTTCAAGAAAGATAGAGAAGAGAACTGACGATATCCAAGCTGATGGCAAAGGCCCCGATGAAGCTGAGGTAGCCCAGAACGTACTTATTCCCAGAGAAGATCGCTTGTGTCCGCTTGATGAAGGTGACTAGGATGAAGGCAACGCGTGAGTGGATCAAAGGCGAAATACACCGTGTCATGCACCAATGACAGCCGAACGTCCAAGGACGCTAAGGGCACTTATAATTCTGTACGATGTTGTACATCTGCGGACACAGCCAAGTCAGTGGGAAGGTCTTCTGAGGGTCATAGTCGGGCCAACTGCGACACGAAGCGCTTGATCAATGACTCCTCCGTGTAATACAGTCACTGAATGGCATACCCCATCATGCGGTTTGTTCGCGATCGCGAATAGGTAGAGCACATTGGTGAGAAGTGCATGGCGACAAACGATGTAAAGGATGGTAGAGAAGCGGAACTTCTGCTTCCAGATATATTTGACTTCCATTGGGAGGGTCAAAAGATAGTCATAATAGAGGAGTGCTGGATCAAGACGAACAAGTTGGTTGATGTTAGCGGGGGTGAGTACGTAGACGCACCTAGACTCGACCATTGGATGGTAAATTGAAGGCGCCTGTGCGTTGTAAAGGTAAGAGATGCATAAAGAGAAGAGAGAAGGCGAACTGTGTTGCCGCCGCTGTGATCGTGTCTTCAGTCATTCCAGAGAGGGAGGGAAAATGGGAGCAGAAGCGATCCCCTCAGCAGAGTCATAGGTATTAAAGAAAAGGACAAGAGAGACGAAAAGAGAAGCGGGCTACAGGCTGCGAGTCAGCGACACCAGTACAATGTGCAATGGCGTTGATAGAGTTCTGTCTGCTTGCGTTTGATGGGGATGTACTCCACCGTGTGCAGTAGTTGACATGATAAGTTCACGGGCGCAAAACGGAGAAGAGGAACAAAGTTCTTGGTAGTAAACAGCTTGTGCAGGAGGATAATGTCTGGATGCAGGGATGTATTGCGGGAAAATAGCAGCAAAGGATCTGGGATATCGGACCAAACTAGGCTGCTCAGGTGAAATTGCGGAGAGCAACTGTCTAAAATTGTGGTGGTTCAAGCTGTGTTGGTTCAAGCTATGGTGCACGGAGTAGATGGTGGCGTCGTGGAACAGCGAAAGGCCTAAGTACGATGTCGGGCTGTTATGGGACGGCCGCCAAGAGAATGTCGATCAAGGGGCCTAGAACGTTCGTTCCATTGAACCCCGTGACTGACGCGTCAAAGAGACGACGCCGATGGGAAGTGTCCGCAAACGCAAATTTACCGGGACGAGGCCATGGAGCCCATGGATAACCTAAAATATCAAGAGTTGATGAGTATGAAGACAGGTATGACTCCGATATGAGACTAGCAACGCAATGCAGACTCTTGCAGAGGGAAGCTCGGGGGCCGTATGAATGTCGTGGACACCTTCAAGCTTCGGATTAACAATACGCTAAAGACATGACGCGTGACGTAGCAAAGAGGGAAGCGAGTCAAACAGAGGTCTCAATGTTTCTCTTCCGTTGGGCCGTCACGATATCCCCTTGAGCTACATTGTCAACCGATCCGCCAATGGTATCGGTGTTGCCACCCGATATCGGATTTGATTGGCTCCTTGCGGCATGCACAGGATCATCACCAAATGGCTCGATGACGGTACTGTACACGCCGCGCGCAGCAGCTCGAAAGGTCCCAAGAGTACCACCATTTTGAGGAGCTTTGAGAGGGTTGGAGAGAACAGTTTTGGTCTTCTCATCGTAGGCTCGGAGATGTAAGAGAAAGCGGGCGGTTAACAAGCATGACAGCCTAGAAAGAAGGAGTGAGAAAGCTTGAACCATAGAATGGAACTTAAACCCAACGGACGGTAGTGTATAAGCGTTCAAGAGGCGCTGGAAAAAGCCGGCCTATGAGGCGAAGTGTCAAGGTGTTAAACACTGTCAAACCAGCGAAGCGGGGCTTTCTTCTTACCGGGGCTTTCTAGGCAAGATGAAGAGTGATGGTAAGCGTGTCTGTCGTAGTCGTGCTCAAATAGGATACGTACGACGTTCAAGATGACAGCCGCGGTTGTGAAGAGGGAGATGATGCTTGAAGAGTAGTAAGCATGTTAGTCTGGGGCAGTGAGTGCGTAAAAAGAACATAAGTACCTGAAATATAACACGCCTGAGGAGCCATCTCAGCTCTAGTACAAGTACGAGTGAGATGATGAGCGGGACGAACCTTGTTCAAAGATCATGTGCATCAAACTCCCGCGATGGCGGCTGACCCCACCAACTCTAAAGGCTTGTATACAGCGAGCGATAGTGAGGATAGCAGATGATGCTTCGAAGACCACCATGAGAATTGAGAGGAGGAGGTCGGCTGCGTCAGCAGATAAACGGGGTCAATCAAGAATCCTAGGACGCTAACGAACGAACCGCTAGAAGCAGATACGCTTGAGTATCACTTTGGAACATGTGGCGAGAAAGCCAAGCTCACGTCGGATTTTTCGAAGAGCCCACGCAGCGAACGCCCGGAACGTGCGCCTGAATTGGTGATCAGATGTAGCAGGGCTCGAACGACAGTCGGAGCAAGGAGACTAACGATATCCAAGCCAATCGCGGTCGCTCCGATCAGGCTGAGATAAACGAGAACGTACTTGTTCCTAGAGAAGATTGCATAGGCCCGTTTGGTGAATGTGACTAAGGTCGACAGTCAACTCCTGGACGGGATGAAACTAAAAATAAACATACTGATCACGGCTGAGCGTCCGAGGATGCTAAGGGCACTTATAATTCTGTATGATGCTGTGCAACTTTGGGAGGGGAAAAGTGAGCGGAGCTAGAGCGATGACCCGAAAGACAAACTGCAATGTAATCAGTGGTTTTCATTGAGGCCATTCGTTAGATACTTACCCCATGCTGTAGTTTGTTGGCGATGGCAAGTAGATAGAGGACGTTTGCGAGAAGCGCGTAACGGCAGAATATGTATAGGATCGTTGATAAGCGGAAACTTTGTCCCCAGATGTATTTGACTTCCATAGGGAAGGTCAAAGTGTAGTCATAGTAGAGGAGTGCTAGAAAGGGATAGCCATGTCAAGTTCAAAGCTGACATTCGTGCAAAGGGAAAGCTCATGGACATACCCAGACTCGACCACTGGATGTCAAATTGAAGGTAGCTAGGCAGACGGACAGTTAGTTAGGGTGATACATGTGCTTCGGTGGCGAGGGAAAAAGACATACTGTGTAGTAGCGGCTGTGATGGTTTTGCTGGCCATATCTCGGATGGGGTAGAGGAGGAGGGAGGCCAAGAAACGCCGTAGCAAAGTCATACGTATTATCTATAGCCGTAGGAAGCTCAGAGGTACGAGAACGAAGTCCCGAGCAACCTACTCCAACGCAACGTGCTGATGGGTTGGATGGAATCTGCTTAGCTTACTCCAACAGTCGTGTAACCCATCAAAGAAGCAAAGGATTATGATGAATTTTACGGGCGCAAAACGGAAAATGAGCGCGGAGCCTTTGATGATGACTCCCACACATGATGTTCTTTGGCCTGGCTGTGCGAAGTATCCGTGATGACCAGATGGGCGAATTTGCAAAGAGCTTGGAGACAAACAGAGTTTCATAGCGTTGGGTCAGACTGGTAGCGCTAAACTGGAGTTCGCCGGTCAAACCGCGGAGCTACTGTCTGATAAAGCTGTCAGATATAGGAGAAGCAACACCTGGATGAAGGTCACTGACATGGAGACACTATAACCTCCAACCATCGTGCAGAACAATCGGTCCGAGGTTCAGAAGAGCCACGACACAAATACGCATGATGGCTGTGTCTCCGGCGCGAACGAATCTTGAACTTGAGGCGGCAAACGCTCAATGTTCAGGCGTTGAGGCTTGAAGTCGTGTCAGTAGTTCAAGCCATGATACGCGAAGGAGATGGCAACGTTGGGATCGACGAAATGGCGGAGGGTCACTACTCGAAGAGATTGAACGTATGCCGAACGGGAGAAGGAAAAGGAACATAGGTCCCGTGACCGACGCGTCAAGCTGGCCCCTAAGCGCCGTCCTCTGAACTTCGGAGTTGCTCAGCAACGTGTCGACATCAAGTCGCCGTTCTCCGTAATCACCCAAAAGCTTTGGTGTCCCAGAGAATGACGCCAGGTCAAGGAAAGGCGGGATGCCGTCGAGTCTCGGACGTGCCGGCCTTGGAGGCGAACGGTCTTGAACGTTGAACACCGAGCGTCGAAAACGATTATTCGCGTATTGACGCGTCAAAGCCGACATGCGAAACGGTGCAAGGAGTTACTTGTTCAGAGATACAGAGGGATGTACTGGCTAGCTACCCTGCGTGATTAACGCGGACACCTCAAGTCTAAGGGGAGCAATGAGTGAGAAATGCGACACAAGGATTGGAAGTCAAACAGGGTTCTCATTTCTCTTCCGTCAAACAGTCGCCATATCGCCTTGCGTAGTGTTGACGTTTGATCCAACGGTATCCGTGACACGTCCGGATATTGGGACTGATTGACTCCTTGCAACTTGTAGAGGATCGTCACCGAAAGGCTCAACGACGGTACTGTAAACGCCCCTCGCAGCGGCGCGAAAGGTACCAAGTGTATTGACACCGTTTTGAGTGACTTTGTATGGGTTGGGGGCGACAGCTTTATGCTTTTCATCGTAGGCTCGAAGATGCAGGAGGAAGCGAGCAGTGAGTAAGCAGGAGAGCCTAGATAGATATCGCGGATGAGCCTTTGAGAAGCATGAATCAATGGGATGAATATCCGACGAACGGTAGCAAGTAGGCATTTAAGAGGCGCTGAAAGAAACCGGCCTTGGATCGAGATGTCAATCACTGTCGAAGGAATGGAACATAGCGACCCACTGGCGCTTTCTACGAAGGGTGGTTGTGAGCAGGGATTTGGTACCAAAAAACCGACGTACAACATTTAAAATGACGGCGGCCATAGTGAGGAGGGTTACGATGCTATCGAAGGAACAGGACATCAGTTGGCAAGTAGCAGCAAGCAATGAGGCCAGACCTGAAGTACAAGACACCTGGACAAATCTTCTTAGAGATAACNAAAAAAAGAAAGGATGGGCAGGGACAAACCTTGCTCAAAGATCAGGAGCATCAAACTACCCCGGTGGCGGCCTAGACCACATACTCGAAAAGCCTGTATACAGCGGGCCATAGTGAGGATAGCAGCTGAGGCTTCGAACACGACCATCAAAATGGAGAGGAGCAGGTCAGCTAAACCAGGTTAAAGATGGATGAATTCATTGGGGGGACGCAGAGAGGCCGTCTAACAAACGAACCACTGAAAAAAAATACAGTAAGCTTAGGACATCAACGTCGAACTGAGCGGGGAAGAAACTAACGTTGGATTTTTGGAAGAACCCACACAGCGAACTCCGGGAACGTGGGCCTGATAAGGATCAGCTATAATTCAAGAAAAGACCGGACGGAGAGAAACTGACGATGTCTAAGCCAATCGCGGTGGCTCCGATGAGGCTGAGGTAAATCAGAACATACTTGTTCCTGGAAAAAATGGCGTAGGTCCGTTTGGTGAAGGTGACTATGTACGGAGATTCGGTCAGCTTTCGGATGCGAGAAAAGACATAACAAACGCACGGATCACGGCCGAACGTCCGAGGATGCTAATGGCACTGATAATTCTGTACGATGCTGTACAACTNGGGGGGAGAGCAGAGCAAGGTTAGCGGACACGCTTTCCAGATGGCTGATCGAAAAAGACAAACTACGATCATAATCAGCGATGATAGAGTATCACTGATACATTGAACGTACCCCATGTTGCAGTTTATTTGCAATGGCGAGCAGGTAAAGGACGTTCGCGAGCAGCGCGTAACGGCAGAAAATGTACAGGATGGTCGACAAGCGAAACCTTTGTCCCCAGATATATTTAACTTCCATGGGGAGGGTTAAGACATAGTCGTAGTAGAGCAGTGCTAGGACATCAAATTAGTTTCGCGCCCTTCATTGAGCTCGCGGACAAACCTAGACTAGACCACTGAATGTCGAATTGAAGGTAGCTACACGGCCGAACGATTGGTTAGCATGCGTATGTGCGGGAAAAAAGAAAGACCTGCTGTGTCGCAGCTGCTGTGGCGGCTTTACTAGCCATTTCTTGAGGGTCAGAAGGGAAGAAAGGAAAGGCTGACGAACGTTCGAACGGGGTCATGGACATTATCTGCGACGCTATGTTTAGAGGTAATGGGAACAAATCTCCGAGTTACCGATTCTGGTGGAATGTGATCATGGATTTATTTAGCGTACTCCATGAACCGTGTAGTCCATCAGAGAAACAAATGATCATGATGAGTCTGACGAGCGTAACGCCGGAAGCATCACTGAACGAAGCATCCGTGATGAGCCCAGATGCCGGGACGGGAAGTTAACGAAAGCGATAAGTCCTTCCACACAGGGCATTGACTCACGGCGACAGGCTAGAGCACGCCGGTTGAATTGCGGAATAACTGTTGAACGTTTAAAAGTAGTTAGGAATAGATAAGTACGAACAAGCAACAAGAAATAAACGGACCTCATGACTCGGGCTTATAAGTCCGCCTGAATAAGCAGACTAGAACATGGTAGGCTGTAGATGACACAAAATCGGGCAGGATGAAAGGATAGCAACATCATCTGAGATTTAGGTTGAATGGGTATGACCACATGTTCTTTGACTCTTCTGAGAGTCTCCAAGGTTTGCATTAGGTTCTTGACAACCATACAACAAAAGCAGTTGGAATCACTGCTATTCTAGGATACGTTCTAGCTCCTCCTCTGTTGGCCAGCGGCTTGGCAATGTGTCTAAGGGGAGCAAGATAGGCGTGCGGTCGACGTAGTAACGGGTGTAAACATCGTCTTCTGAGGCGCTGTGAATGATGTCGATGACGCGGACCGTAGGCATTGCATCGAATATTTCCTCCACATCCTCGGGGTCATTGTTCTTGGAACAGAGTAGGATGTATTCCAAGCGCTTGCTTCGAAACCGAGAGCTCCCCAACGCCTCCAAGTAATCTGAAAGGGAGCACTCCTGGATAAAACAGATGAGATCGACATGATGTGGGGTTCAAGCTGCCTCACCATTTCTAGATTCATAACGAACAAGCAGCGCACATTTGGTAGTCGACTGGAAAATTCCACAGCCATCCCAGGGCTGAAGTCATCCATAGCCGAGAAGTATTCAACAGTAGAATAGGTGCGTTCGAACTTGGTGTCATCGGCGATGGTCTTCGTGCTCGTAGAGAAGAGGCTCAAGTGGGAGACCATCTGCAAGACTCCGGAGGACAGGAAGGCATCGTTTTGCACCACTAGTTTCCTGAGACGCGGAAGGATGTTGTCTGGGGGAGGCGAGTGAAACCGAAAGTATGGGACTTCTAGGTGTTCTATTGAAGGGTGGGCAGTGAGAAATCGGACCAGGCCATTGTCATCATCGGAAAACCCAGCCGTCCAAATAAACGTGGTCAACTGAGAAGAGCGTAGCGTGGAAAAGAATCTTCCGGATGAGACCCAGTGCTTCTGGAAGTCGAGTTCGAAGCGGTCCAGGTGGGTCAAGAGGGGGAGGATGGCCGTGATGTTGTCCAAACATTGTGGTACCATCGTAGAATAGGTGGAAAGACACTTGAGCGAGAGTACGCGAACGCCATGTGCGAGCTTCCCAGCATCCTTGAGCATAGCTTGACAAAAGCCGCGAATCATTGCGATGAAACGCGTCCCCGAGGTTTGAATGTGTCCAAACGTTACAGTATGATAGAGGAGGGGTGCTACAAGTTGGTAAAAGGTTTGTGAAACCAAGGTGAGGTTCCGGAGAGGCTCCTTTTCGTCTCGCTCAACATTTTTCACGATTAAGAAGAGAATTTCCGGTGGAAGATGCGCCCGCATGTGTGTACATACTCTTGAAGCCTGTTTCAGACACTCTTACTGACCGTGGAACTCGACATTCTCACGATCAATTAATAATCTCATTTTTCTTTGCTAAGTTGATGTGCATCCAATGTTGCTTTGACCGTGGGACGATGCTTTCCCACGATCACTAACTACTGCTAAACCACAGACTCCATCGAGGCCTGTAACTTGTTCGCCAGTCGCCGTTCAACGTCAACGTTCATGCACCGACAACTCCCGCTAGAACTCGTACTACTTGCTGTGAAAAGTGTTGATCCAGAGGAAACACCAACACTTTTGAACCTGTTACTGGTATCGCGCCAGGTCCACTCCATCGCCGAACCGTGCCTCTATGAAAGTATTCGCTTCGACTGGCAGGCCTCTCAAAAGTCAAACCAGCTGGCGGGCAAAATTCAGTGCTTTCTTGAAAGCATAACCAAGAATGACGGGGCACGCGGTGCCCATTTGCGAAAATTCGTCGTCAACTTCTCCCCCTTCGGGGGTACTTCGAATTATTGGGACATGATCGCCCAAATTCTACCCACTTTGACACGCCTGACGCACTTCGAAATCAGCCAGGCATGCAACCCACCCGATGCTGTAGCAGAGAGTATCTTCTCCGCGTTCTGTACTTCCCAGCTCTCCACTTTTATTTGGGAAGGCGAGTTCATGGGAGAACAGCTGCATCTCAGGGAGTTCCTGCAAACCCATCAGTCAATCCAACACTTGGAGATCCCACCGTTCACATTCTCCCCGCCTCTTTCCCCTACCGTTCTACTCCCTTGCTTGAAGAAACTCGTCGCCCGTCGCTATCATGATCTACTTGACCATCCTGCTCTCAGGATGGTGACCCACCTTGGCCTCTCGGTTCCTGACGACCTGCCTATTTCTCGGGCGGATGTCGAGGCATCATTTCCTTGTGTCCAATATTTCGCTGCTTTGGAAGACTTTGGCCCTGATCACGTCGTGAAATTTTCCAGCCGTTTACCGAATCTAAGAGGTCTCGTCTATTCCCCAGATATGGTTAGTCCCCTCCTTGTTAAAAATCTGTGAGACTGTGACTGAACGTGTTGACTCACAGCCTATACACCTTGAAGAGTTTCGCGACCAAATAGAAGCACATCCGTTTCCGACCAAAAAGCTGGAATACCTTGCGCTGTCTTGTACCGCTGATGATGAAGACTCCGCCGAACCCGTCATCCGCGAGGTCTTCGAGGCGATCCCTTCGCTTCGCGTCGTTGATTTCTTCGACTATGAACTCGGTGGCAAAGAATACACCCGTTACTTTGCTGATGGACCTTCTTCTACACTTTCCCTGTCGAAGCATCCGAAATATTGGCCCACGGAAGCAGAGCTCAGTCAGATGCTAAATCATCATGCACATGCGTAACCAATGTGCTTCCCAAGGATCTGAATAGGTACTATCTTGTTCGCCATTCAATGGCACATTTCTTGAAACACATAGGACACTCGACTCAGAAATTGACTTGCTTGTATGAATGTTTGGGGGCACGACAAATTGAAATATGACGCTGTGCTAGTGGCAAGAACTACATAAATGATAATCCGTCTCTTTGAACCTTTCCTGGAAATGAATGGGGTCCACCAGCCGAACCCCAGTATTTTCCGCTCACGTTTGAGTTACTGAGGCCGATATCTAGGTACTATGAACTTGATTGAAGGCGTGAGACTATACTTTCCCACAGTCAGAATCGTTGCATCTTGTAGACCTCATGCAGTTGTTCGACCCTTGGTTTACTTCCACGTTCAACTCACAGTTGCGGGATTTACATGCTCACAGCCTCCACCAGCTTCATAACCTCCCATAACCACTCATGCCTCGAAGACTCCCTCTGGAAATAATCCTCCTCGTTGTAAAAGATGTTGATCCAGATGAAACATCAACACTTTTGAACCTGCTTTTGGTATCGCGCGAGTTTCACTCCATCGCCGAACCTCGCCTATATGAAAGCATTTACTTTGGCTGGGACAAGTTCCTCAAGTCAAGCATGTTTGCGGTCAAATTTCGAGTCTTTCTAGAAAACATCACCAAGAAGGAAGCGCGCGGTGCCCACGTTCGAAAATTTGTCTTTCACTTCCCCCCTTACTCGGACACTTCGTATTATTGGACCAAGATCGCCGAAATCCTGCCCACTTTTACACGGCTGACTCATTTCGAGGTTGCTAGCGCAAACAGGATACCAGAGACGGTCGAAGACAGAATTTTCTCCATGTTCTGTACTTCTCAGCTCTCTACCTTGATTTGGAATGGCGAAGAGTCCATGAAAGAAGAGCGACTCCACTTTAGGGAGTTCCTGCAGACCCATCCTTCGATTGAACACCTAGAACTCCTGCCATTCACATTTCACCCGCCCCTTTCTTCCGCCGTGGTCCTCCCTTGCTTGAAGAAACTTGTCGTGTATAGCTATTCCAACCTGCTCAACCATTCGGCTCTACGGACGGTGACCCACCTTACCCTCAACGTTCCCGATGAGCTACCGCTTGTTAGGGCGGATGTCGAATCCTTGTTTCCCTGCGTCCAATACTTTGCTGCTTTGGACGACTTTCTTCCCGAAGACGTCGTCAAATTTTCCAGCTTCTTACCGAATTTAAAAAGTCTTGTTTACACCCCAGATATGGTAAGCTCCTTATTTGTAAAATATACACGATCAATGCGAGACGCGTTCCCTCGTAGTTTGTAGACCTCAAGGAGGTTCGCGACCAAGCGCAAGTCCACTCATTCAAAAGCAAACATCTCGAACACCTTGCGCTCTCATGCACCGCTAATGGCGAAGGGTCCCCCGATTCCGTCATCCGAGAAATTTTCGATGCGATCTCTTCTCTTCGCGTCATCGACTTCTTTGAATATGAAATTGGCCTGGATGAGACCCGCTACCTCGTTGACAGATCTTCTTCTCCATGGACCTTAACAAAGTCTCCCTTGTCCTGGCCACTAAAATATTGGCCATCGGAGCAATACCTGAAATTTGAATGAGACGGCATCACAATTGGCTGGGATTCCTCCATATGCAATGTCTTCTTGAATATGTACGGCATGGTTAAATCACTACCCTACGCCAGGATCTGTTCGAGTTCCTCCTCTGTTAGCCAACGACTTGGCAGCTTGTCCAAAGGAAGCGTGGTAGGTAAACAATCAATGTGGTACCGGGTAAATACATCGTTGTCCAAGGTACGATCAATGACATCAATGACGCGAAGAGTTTGTATTGCGTCAAATATCCCTTCTACATCCTCAACATCATTGTCATCGGAACAAACCAAGAGGTATTCCAAGCTCTTGCTCAGAAACTTGTGGTCATCGTCCAACTGTTCCACATATTCTGACAGGATGAACTCCTGTAGATTGCAGGTGAGATGAAGTATATGAAGTGGAGTTCAAGCGGGCGCACCATTTCTGGAGTCATGACTGTTACTGCCCGTACATTTGGAAGGCAACGGCAGAATTCTACAACCTCCGCGGGGCTGAAGCCATCCAGCGCCGAGAAGTATTTGACAGCTGAATACGCCTTCGCAAATTCAGTGCCATCGGTAATATAGTCATCCGCAGATAGCGATGCCAGGGTCAAGTGGGAGACTGACCGCAAGAGATCATGTGCGAGGAAGCCATCATCTTGTATCACCAGTTTCCGGAGATTTGGAAGGATATTAGGTGGTGGGGGAGAAGTGAACCAAAAGTATGGGACTTCTAGGTGCTCTATTAGAGGGTGGGTAGCGAGAAAAGGAGCCAGGTCCTCCTTGGCTTCGACAAGCTCTACGGAGACGTCAACCGCCCAGATGAATGTGGTCAACTGGGAGGAGGTCAAGGGTGAGAGGAAGCCTACAGGTGGAACCCGGCATTTCGGATGGTGTAGCTCAAAGTGAGCCAAACATGTCAAGAAGGGAAGGACAGCGGGAATCATGTCCACAAATCGTCGGAGTGCCTCGTCATGCGTGTAAAGAAAGTTGAATGAGAGAACACGGACGTATAACCCGAGCTTTCCATTATTCTTGGCTACAGCTTGACAGAATCCTTGGAATAAACGGGTATCTGGTGTGTGGCCACGGTTGAACTTGGCGATCTCGTAGAGGCGGGGGAGTGTCACAAAATAAAAGGCGCGCGAGACCAGGATGAGGCTGAGTAAGAGTTTCTTGTCAGCTGCCTCGACATTCTTCACGATCAAGAAGAAAATCTCCAAAGGAAATCGCGGTTGCCACATGCAGGCGCGAGGTGGTACGAGGATGAAAGGAAGAAATCCGAGATAACAAATGTTACCAGTTACATCGATCGTGAGATAGTATATTCCCACGATCAGTAATTCAACTAATGGTGAACGTTGTGAACGTTTGACCTTCGAACCCAACTCCCACTTGCCTGCCATGTCTCGTAATACCGTATCCCATTCGAGATCTTTTTTGTTGTCGTCGAAAATGTCGATGTGGATGAAAAGGACCTGCTACTGAGCCTCAGTATGGTCTCGCGCACCTTATACTCCATCGCGGCGCCCCGACTCTACGAGGCTGTGGCGTTTGGCCATGTCCAAACCTCGGAAATCCGTTTGGTCGATAGTTTCTGTCAAGCTCTCACCAAAAATAACGGTCGCCTCGGAGTACATGTCCGTAGGCTCTCGCTAAACTGTCTCTTGGCCCGTCATGAGATGATGTTGAGATTCTTAGACCGTCTTACGGTCGTTCTCCCCCTCTTGACCCACCTGGCCCACTTTGAGCTAGACCATCCGAGGCGCTGCTCATCCCGAGCCATTCTCTCCGCCTTGACCTCCTCTCATTTGACCACGTTTATCTGGACAGCTAATCTTTATGATGAAACCAAAGAGCTTGTATCATTTCTAGCTGCCCATCCTTCGATAGAGCACCTAGAACTCCCACACTTCCACTTTTCCTCTCCCCTGCCATCCAGCATCCTCCCACGTCTTCGCAAATTGATGATCCATGACGATGACTTTCTATCTGGTGGACTGTTGCGGACCGTCTCTCATCTAAGCCTCGTCTCTTTGGGCAGTCAAACCACCACCGATGACACCAAATTTGAAGAGACATATACAGCCGTCGAATACTTTGCGGCTCTGCAAGACTTTACCCTTGAAATGGCTGTGGACTTCTGCCGCCGACTTACCAATGTGCGTTGTATCTCCGTCGTGAATCCAGAAATGGTATGAAAGCTTGGGGTTCGTATGGAATCATCTTACTGATCACATGTCTCTTGTAGGGCTCCTTCCTGGGAGAATTCCTCGATGCGCTGGCAATCTCTCCAACCCAATTTCAGAGTGAACAGTTAGAATATCTATCACTCTGCGCAGACAGCGACGCGGCGGGCATCGAGGGCATATTCGCCGCAGTTCCTACTCTTCGTGTCATTGATCTCGTTGACGGCTCCTCGGAAGATGATGTCCTTATCCGTCACCATCTTGGACGGACCCCAATACTACTACCCTTGGAATTGTTACCAAAGCCATGGCTAACGGAGGAAGAACTAGAACAGATATTGGCATAAGGTGTCATCAATTTTGATACCACTCAACAACGCCGGACGCGAGTTCCAATGAATAGGGTCCAGAATATTATACAGTAAGTGTCAAGTCCATATATAACGAATGTCCAAGTCAACCCAGTTCACAGTGGCCCCTCCCCAAATCGCCTACGGTGCTTGTACGGTGCCCAACCTCAACCTGCGCAACCTTCGCTGGCCCTGGCTGGGCATGACGTACCCCACCACTCCTTCGTACACATACTTGTACAGGTCTCGCGCTCTTATCATTTCCGCCTCCGATGTCGTATAGAAGTGATCCTTCTGAGCTCCACTGTATAACATGTGCAGCGGGACGCTTCCACAACTGGCACTCTTCAAGACATACCCCGCTATCCCCTCATCTCGATACCCTTGACGAATCGCGTTGTCTTTTATCATTGCGTCGGTGATGTAAAAGTGGTCGTTCACAGCGGCGTTCCACAGGCGATAGAGTGGAACGGTCCCGGAAGCCTCAGATGCGAAAATCCTCCCGGCATCGACCTCTCGCTGGTACCCGTGCCATGTGGTGGCGAAATCCATCTCGCCTTGGTTGGTGGTATAGAAGTGGTTAGCTACAGCTGGCTGGAAGGCGCGGTAGAATGGAATCGAGGGTGGACATTGGGAGGTTGGAATTGGTGGCACAATCCCATAGTCGCCACCCCATGATGATGGTATTGACGAGACGCTTGTTGAGAGCGTCCTTGATGGTGTTGGACTTGGTGGACCATAAACACCAGGTTGGGACGATATCGAAAGAGCAGGCAATGCCCGTACCCCAACAATGATGTCTGTGATGACGGCGAAGATGGCGAAGATGGCGAAGAATGACTGCATCGTAGCACTGAGCGTGGGAGGCAACGAGCTTGGTCCGGACGCAGGCGTTGGATAGTGCTGATTGGAATTCGAGCCCAACGATGAACGACTTTATACACATACCAAAGATCCCCGCACACCATTCTTCACGTTGGAAATTAACACTCAAGTGACCTCGGGGCGTCGAGGTCAATGGTCATCATTGCCCTCCATTTTCAATTTCCCATGTTTCATGGGCTTCTTCCGCCGTAGGTGAAGTTTGTCCTGCTTGGTTTTCATTCGGTCTGAAACCGTGGCTTAGACAAGGGACTCGAGGACGTCCAAACTCAAAATTCAACACAGCCAACATCGTGTACGGATCGGCATCTACACAAATCACCGGAGTGTCCCTTTCACGGGACCATGTATCCTAGGACACTCTCCCTCGCATACCCGAGATTCGCGGCAGCGTTTGCTGCCTCCGCCTCCGAGCTCGTATAGAAGTGATCT
This sequence comes from Pleurotus djamor, assembly GCA_029747585.1. Taxonomy (NCBI): domain Eukaryota; kingdom Fungi; phylum Basidiomycota; class Agaricomycetes; order Agaricales; family Pleurotaceae; genus Pleurotus; species Pleurotus djamor. The sequence continues at coordinate 32,850 of JAPEVF010000380.1, forward strand.
GCGGACCCAAGGCTATACATCCTGATCAGAGGCACGCTTCCACACCGTTGGTCTGGGAAAATGTAGCCTGCGATGTTTTCATAGCCATACCCAAGGGCTGCAGCGGCATGGTCTTTCTCCGGTGCTGACACGGTGTAGAAATGATCTGCGAGTATGAGGTTGTACAAACGGTAGATGGGGATTGTATTGGGCTGGGCGGAAGTGAAGACCTTTCCTGGAGAGCCTTCCTGTTGGTACCCAAGGTGGCCGACCGCGTTCGCCATCTCGTTGGCATCAGCCGTGTAGAAATGGTCACGAAGTAGGTAATTGTATGCCCGGAGAAGCGGGACCGCACTCGATGTTATCGCACAAGGGTCTGGTTGCGGTGCTGGTGCTGGAGGAGTTGGTGGTCCATGGTCGTGGTCATGGTCATGGTCATGGTCGTGATCGTGATCATTGTCGTGGTCGTGGCATCGGCCTTTGAACTTGTGGTGGCATGGACGCCACTTCCTCCTGCCTTTGCGGCCATGATCCTAAAATTGACGGTTTCCCAGTAAGCACTCGTCGTCGTTCATTGATTCCGATACTTACTTGGGTGCTCGTATCATCTACACCTTCAGTTGCGGCGAAGACCTGCAGTACGCAGATACAAAGGACTAGTACGGCCAACAATAATTTTTGCATGCCTGTTTAACATATCAGTGGGTGTCATGTTTCGGCCTTTCAAACTCATGACTTACCAGTGTACTTGCTTCCGATTTTACAGTGTTCATGCAAAGTACTTAAGTACCTATAACTGCATTCCTCCTCTCCAACGACTTTCGATTAGGATGGGAACTCTGTCGCGCCTCTCGTCTTCTGGTATCCAATCAGGCGCTCGAGCAACTCTTCCGCTATTGAAACGATAGTGAGTAGTGGTGTTTCCACGCCGGTGTGTTCTTTCTAGCCGCAGTGCGCTTCTAGATGCATCATCTGACATGCTTTAGGCATCAACACCGGCGCTGTGCCGTGTTGCGCAGGAGTAGAATAGAGAGATTCCTCCCACGCGAGATCCACCCTAGCATGTCCCGAACCCCTTCGCCCCCAACGAAGTTTCGAACCCTCCGGAGAGAGCATACACCGGGTGTATGGATTTCCCCATCATTTGGTCGCGTTTCCACCACCTATTGATTCGCCGTATACAAGTGCTGACCCTTCGGCCACTAGTACTTGATCTACACTTTCACGTCAAGGAAACGATGTTTTGTAACGATGGAATACACACAATAATTTTGATACTTTAAAATGACCAAGCCGGTATCCTACTTTTGGAGTTGGCGAAGACTCACTAGCAAATGCTAGAGTGTATAGAATATACACCAAATCGGCGAGACATGGACTGAGTGCTAGAATATTGACGAGGACCACAGCAGGAATAAACAAAACGAATTCGACGTTGACATTGCCTGACGGATATCGCAATCGCTATATACCACTAGCCGTGTTCGAGTCCTATGAGAACCCAAGGATTCTTTCCAACTCTTCATCCAGAGGCCACATATCATCCACGTCTGGTGAAGGTCTGACCTTTGGCAGCTGGGCATTCTTTCCAAAGAACCGAGTGAACGTGTCGGGGCCTGTCTTAGAATCGCTGAAGTCAATAATGAGGAGAGAGGGGATTCGCTCGAAGATATCTTGAATCACTGCATTGACATCTTCGCTAGAATCGACGTTGTCTGCGTCAAAATAAGACCAAAGACGCAGGTAGACAAGGTTGGGGCATCCGTCAAAACCATTGAGTTTATCACGAATCGATCCTATGGAGATGTCGTCCTATAGCAAAATTTCCGTTGATTAAGAACAGGAGAGGAGAAAGAACGGGAGACGCACAGCTGTTTCCGGTTGGTAGGATAAATACTGTAGATTCGGCAGACTTCTTGCATAGTCTAAGAAGTCATCCTCATCAAGTGAAGGCAAGCCCGAGAGATATCGTATGGCTGAAGGCTCTGGAAGCGGGTAGCGTATTATTGACGGCCGTATAGAGCTGGTAATTGCGAAGTGGGATATAGGTTGTCGGAAGATGAAGAACATGTTAGGATCGGTCGCGACTAGCTTGCGCAAGCGGGGGAAACGTGGGTTGAACGAATCCATGGTTGACCCTATTTGTAAGAAGATTGTTGGGATTTCCAGGTGTACGATGGAAGGATGATAGCGGAGGAAGCTACAGACGTTCATATCTTGGATGTAGGTTGCGCGTGGATTACCCTTCAGCTTGAGCACGGAGAGTTGAGGGAAGCGAACAGAGGCGAAGCAATCCAAAAAGGATGCTGGATGCTGGAAGTCGATGGCTACATGGTTTACGCCAATGAGCAAGCGCATGATCTTGCGCGCAAGTTGACCCTGTGGATGTATGACATCTCCAAGAATGCGAACTTCCAATTTGCGGACCAAGCTCGCAAGTCGACCCATGTCCACTAGGAGTTTGTTGTGTAGTGCCTCCAAGCGTACTTCCTGGTTGGAAATGGGTTCTTGGGGACCAAATAGTTCCAACGACATGCTCTGGTAGAGTAACGGCTCGGCTATGTCGCGAAAGATAGAGCTGGTGGACACCAAGCGGTACAAGGATTGTCTATGGTTCGTGCCGACGAAATCAACGATTATGTGGTGAATGAGTTCTGTTGGAAGTTTTGGAGGGGCCATCTGGTGATAAATGGATCGGAAGCGACTTGCTCAGCGTTTGATAGCGAGGAAAAGATAGTCTCACGGGGGACGCTTATAATGATAGAACCTTCTCGAACCCCCAATCAGTGAGGCCACCAGGTATGCGGATCTTACGACCGATGATGATGGCGACGAAGTCCACAACTTAGGCATGTTGGATCCAAAGGGATACTAGTCACATGTGTGGAAGTATGTACAGTGGATGGAATAGGGAGATGATGCCGCCCTGTCTGCCAGTCTCTAGGCGCTAGACGCAGAGTCATATTTTGGAAGTCCAAGAATCATTTCTAGCTCTTCGTCCATGGGCCAGATATCATCCACTTCCGGTGAGGGTAGAATCTTCGGAGGTTGGGAGCCCTTCGAGAAGGATCGGATGAATGTGTGGGGACTTGCGAGAAGATCACAGAAGTCAAGAACTAGGAGGGAGGGGATCTTCAGGAAAATATCCCGGGCAACGGCATTGATATCTTCTCCGGGGCTGACTTGTGTCGTATCGAAATAAGACAAAAGGCGTAGGTAAACCAAGTCGGAACTTCCTTCAAAAATAGTCAGTTCGTCACGAATCCATCCTATGGAAACGTCCTCCTAAGCGAAATTACGATAAATTACCAACTAGAACGGGAAAAGAAGATGGCCACTTACCCTGCCTTGATAGGATAGATATTGGAGGTGCGGTATTTGACCTGCGAAGGAGAATAATTCGTCTGGATCGATCAATGACGAGCCCGCAAGATATCAAATGAATGAGAGCTCGTCTGGGGTCGGGCGCGCAAATGATGCCCGCGCGGCATCTACGAGTGCTAGATGGGTGATGGTGGGGCGATTGCTTGGAAAGACATCAAAGATATCTAGATCGGATGCGACAAGCCTGCGCAGATTCGGAAGGATATTGTGTAGTCCGAATGAGAAGGTGTCCATAGACGGTATTTCTAAGCGTTCAATGGAAGGGTGAAATTTCAGGAAGGCACTGAAGTCGGTGTACTGGGCAGAGGTCGGAAACGTGTCCCCTACAAGCCTGAGCACAGAGAGTCGAGGGTATTGAATTGGATAGAGAAATTGTATTGATGGGTCCGACACTCGCCACTCGAGTGTTACTTGTTCCACACCGGGCAGCGATTGCAGAATGGTGTATGCCAAAGCAACCTGTTGTGGTGTCGCACCTTTGAGAATACGAAGATCGAGTTTGCGGACGAGAGCTGCCAGCCTTCCGTTGTCCGCGGCAAGCCTACCGCGTAGTCCATTCATCATGGCCTCCCAGTCGGCATTGAGTTCCGGAGGTTTACCACTGGGGATGCGCAGTGATAGACTATGATAAAAAAGCGGTTCAGCGATGCCATGAAAAAATGAGGAGGTAGAAAGTAAGTGGCGCAAGGTTTCTTTTTCTTGGTTCCCAATGGATTCCACGACGATAAAACGCAGAAGTTCCACAGGAAGTCGTGGTGAAGGCATCTAGAATAGTAGACGTCAGCCAAGTCGAACAACGAACAAGGGACCTAAAATCGAGTCTGACTGTGAGAAAGTCAGTTCCCACAGTCAATATCTAAGTATCCAAGGTCTTCGAATTCCACGGATTATAACGTATCACAACCTGATCACAACGTCGGGGCACTCCCAAAAACTTACACAGCGAGTAAGGTAGGCGTCATCCATAATCGACTAACATCACGTGTCGTCACACAGCAACCCCTCGAAATAGTAATTTCCAAGTAATTTCAACTTATAACTTCAATATCGGGGGATGGACGCAGATTAGAGACTATCGCTTCCTCACAACGCCATAAATTCTTGCAAAGTTGGTCCTGAGCCAGAAATTAGTGGACACAAGGTTGTCCACACCGAGGAGTGGTTTTGTCCACTCAACACAGGGGGCCGTGACGAACCAGTGACAAATCACGAGGTGATGGAGCTCCTGAATTCAATGCTTTTGGTACTAGTCACTTTTCAAATGTGTTCCTTGCTCTCAAACATACTTTTCGGGCACAAAAGGTAGTTTACTATACTTGTGGGGAAGCGATTGATCATTGAGGGCGTTTAAGATGGTCCAGATACGATTTTTATTTTTTATCTACTATTTGGGCAACCGTCACACTTGCACACGTGATGTTAGTCGATTATGGATGACGCCTACCTTAGTGACGAGGTGTTAGATACTCCCAGGATACCCCGTACGACACTTCGCGGGGCTAAATATCTCCTTGGACAAAGCCCTCTCACACCCTCGCTAACGCCACACAACAGACGTCAATCCGTAGTTCTCGTGCAAGGGTTAGCACAACTTTTAGGCCCACCGTCATGCTTGCGATAGGGTGAGACTCAATACTTGCCTGCGCCTCCCGAACGCGCTATGATCTGCCTAAATATTCTTCTGAATTGCAGAATCCCGCTCGGAAATATGCAACTTCCTGGGGTATGGCACGGTACATAACCGTCTGCTAAACGCGCACAGTTCCAATGGTAGATCAACGGCATGGTCTCCAAAGCTCTCTTCATCTTCGCACTTGCTTGTGTACTCCAGGTTCTAGCCGCCACTCCGCAGCCTGAAGCTGAAGGCTTGATCACGGCAAGTCAAATATACCTTTAGGTTCTTCAGCTATCTGACCCCCTCTCTTATCAGCGAGATGCTACCGTGCAAAGACGTCCAGCAAAATCCTCGTCGAACTGCTCCAAATGCCACTGGAGTCCTGACGTAGTTATGAGAGATGATGACCCCTGCATAGCGGCGCCTCGAGCCGTTCTTCTCTACCACGGATACAATGCGAAAATCAATGATAACTTCTACACCACCTCGGAAGACGAAATCAAAGGCGTCTGGGCAGGAGATTATGCGAAGGAACAACCCTACACTGCGAGAATTTTTCGTAATCAAGAGGAGAACACCATCCCGCTGCATCGACTGTGGAGTGGAAACAAAGGCGATCATTTCTACACGACCTCTGAGGCTGATCGACAAGATTTTATGACACAGTCGTATGGTTATGAAAGGATCGAAGGATATGTTTACGAGACACCGATCTGTTGCAGTGTTCCACTCTATCAACTCAGCAACCCGCAGAAAGTGGATCACCTTTATACAGCGTCGAACAAAGAATTAGCGGCAATGAAGAGGCGAGGGTACAAGAAGGAGAAGGTTCTCGGATATGTCCTTCCTTTGTATTGAACAAACTAGTCATCACTGTTGCCAGTGGTACTCTAGAGTATAGCGCCCCCCCACACGCTCGTCAGAGAACCCAGGGAATCGATTCGCTACCCTCGATGACCTTCGGAACGGGCCTTGTATTTTTTTGGTGGCTGTCGCCGGTCCTAGTCTTGAGCTTTCTCCAGCCTCCCCTAAAGAACTTGACCGTGAGAAGTTTTTTTCCCACACTTAGCTTCAATCCCCTTTATGATTCGACGTCAGGACCACTCCGCCAACTTGCAAGCGATTGTGACTTTATCCCAACTGTACTGGCCTTGCATCCTTTATCAGAGCTTCAGCAGATGCTTCTCCGAGGGCCCAACTTTGTCAACAGATTTTCTTCGAAGCGAAAGGAACGCGCTGGGTTGCGAACCAATAATCTTGGCTGACACTGGAGTTGCTTCCACGATGCGCTTCAAACCATCTCATTTGCCTTGTGTTCGGTCGCTACACGTAAGCAGCTTTTCCGGCGTTCTTATGAGATGAAGCTCAAAGAATAATCCCAAAAGCTGCCTCTTACACGCCGTATGTTACACTGCTTCCAGAAATCACAGACGTTTGGATCCGGCGTCCTGCAACAAAACGGAATGCTGAATGCTTCCTTGCGGTTCCTACGAAGTCACCTTTTGGGACCCATCCACCCAGCAAGTAATATTCCAGATGGTTCGATGGCCGTGCGGACAGAAAGGTATTGCTTACTATACATCGCCCTCGCCAAAGTTCCCAGCGAACTCAATTCGTACCTGGATCGCCCTTCCTTGCCCCGAAACGTCAAATTTTACCTAGTTCCGTCATGACCCTGATAATTCGCTTGGCCTCTCGTGCAACACGATCTTTGTGCCCAACATGATAATCGTCATCCAATATATATACCCCAAAATAATGCGGAACCCACTTCTGTTTCCCCGTCCTTCGTCAGAGCATGTCGCTGTCAAGTTCGACCCAAAAGCTTAGCTCGGTCATCTTCGACGAGCCAGATGCAACTCTATACTCAAAACGGTTCACGGACAAGGATAGCGTAACGTCGGCCGCACGGTCTGCGTATCTCAAATTTATGCTGCTATGTACGGTTCTCGTGTCTGTGGCCATATTCTTAGTTTTCCCAATCTTCTGGGGTTCTTTGTGGAAGATCCCCGCAAGAAGCTTACAGGGATGGATCGTCGTGAGTATCATTGTTCGTCTGTGTTCATGACAGTATCCTAAACCACACAGGATTTTGACGGTTCAGAGCTTGGTCAAGTCGTTAGTCAAGGACTTCTGAACAGACCATCAAACATTACATGGGAGGTCCGAAGCCCGTCAGAATTCCCCAACGGATTTGTAGACGTATCCACCGCCGTCGGCGAGGAACGTTGCTGGGTGGCAGTAACTAGTAAGCCTTTCGATTCTGCATTGGCTGGACTCCCCGACCGACCGCTCCCTAGTTCGGTCAGGTGCTACCACCAACCTAAACGCGGCGGTGTCCACGGTCAACGCAACGTACGATGGCTCAGAGGCCGTGACAGTGTTTGGAGACGAAGCTCGTAGTGAGAACGCTTAGTGAGTCGTTTCGCATCTCTCTGACTTCACTTTGCATTTGCTCATTCTCGGAGCACAGTCGCACCATCGTCCGTCCCGAAGTTCGAGACTTGATGGAAGCCGTCAGCGACCAGTTTGCCCTTAGCTTTGTCCAAGAGCTCGCCGCGTCTTCTCCAAATAACCTCACGACGCTGTTATTGAACGCTCCGCAACTTGTCACTAAACCACTTTCCCACAAGTTCATCAACCTCAGGCCTTTCAATGTTTCAGTGTTAGTCCGGCTTTCAGTCCCCTTCATGCGCCAGAAACACAAACTTAAACAACAAGTTCAGAGCCTCAGCTGCCGTATTTGTCGGTCTCATCGATCTCACTATCCTGTCTCTATTTGTTGTGGTCAGTTCTCCGGCGGGCAAACTATTAGCTTGTACTGACAGTGCCTTCAGATGTCGGGCAACACCGCACGAGAACAATCGGGTTTGAATCGGCTCCTGAGCTGTGGCTCTCTATTTCGTTTGCGCTTGGCGACCACGTTCGTCGTATACTTATTACTTTCTGTAAGTCTAGGGTATTCGTTCCCTCGATTTCCAACTGATCTTTGGGCTTCCTAGCTATTCTACTCCCTCTTGAATGTAATATTCCGAATGCCTTACGCCGCCAAGTAAGTAATTTCCAAGCTTCTTACCTAGTCAATGGAACCAAATCCATGTCTCAATTCTCAGGTTTGGCCCGTCTGGTTTCCTGATCTTGTGGATGGTCAACTACGTTGGCATGTTAGCGCTGTGAGTTCTCCGTAATAACTCACGCATTGGACAGTTGTCTAACCCCATTTTCCGCCAAGGGGTCTCGCCCTGGAGGTCATGCTAACGCTGATGACGGCTAACTTTGTCTCGCTCTTCCTCCTCCTCTGGATTGCCGCTAACATCTCTGTCGCGCTCTGGCCTCCTGACCTCCTCCCTGGCATCTTCCGCTATGCTTACGCATCACCCTTCTACAATATGTCTCGCGCTATGCGCACCATATTTTTCGGAACTAAAAATAACAGTGCGTGGGCCTCGTTACCTCTCGTTTCACTTCTGAGTACGATTTTCCCCCTAGTCGGCCAAAATTTCGGCGTGCTCATCGGATGGATAGTCCTGTCTTGTGTCACGCTACCCTTATCACAATGGCTTCGTCGTCGTATCCAAGTCAAGGCCGCAAAAACTGACGAGTCAAACAACCATGTGCATGAAAAGGACGTACTCTAAACATATTTATTTCCTTCGATTTGGGCACAACGGTCTAACACTAATTATCATGGTATTACTTCTCTAATGCCTAGCACATACCTTAGTCACGAATGCGACGAAGTCAAACGACGTTGAAACAATACAAACGAAGGTAAACGACCTTTTCCTATGTCCGACGAATCCGGCGCCGGAGTGATTGACCGCACGTCATGATGCATGAAATCTGGCAGGCTTGAACGGCGATCACATTTGGGAAACTGGGGGGCGTCGATCAGGCTGGGGTCAAGGGCTGCAAATGACACCATGATCTGGTCCCAAGCTGGGTACGTGTGGGCTTCGAGACCACGTCTGTTGTACATCCATAAGCGCTGACATAAGCATTGGTTGAACATAAACGCTCCAACACGTTCGAACCCTCAACAGCACTTGGCCGCTCGCTCCATCCACCCCTTCCCTCAATGTCTTGCACGGCGACCACCAAGCAGGTTCAGACCAGAATGCATGTAAAGGACCTCTTGTTCCTTCGCTTGACTCTCACACCTTGGCAAATCTCAGGCCGCTCGCCACTGAAACGACACAAGTTCCCCCAGTGCGAACAAAGCCAGGATGTGAGGGCCATGTGTGGATTCCTCTGCGAGTCTGTGGATTCCTGTACTCCCGTGACGATCTGGTGGCGTTTGCGGAGAAATACCTGCCGGATGACTTGGACGATATTGCCGAGGCAAGAGAGCTCTCCAAGGGTGTGATCAGGAACTACCGCGGCCAAAACGCCCTCAAGCACATGAAGAAGGAGTTGAAAAATCTAGACTATGTGCTCGTTAGGCTCGCCGACGGCCAGGTGGCGAAATGTATGCTCGTTGGCAGTAATTACGACGAGGAAGAACTAGCCAAAGCCCGCCACCCGGAAAGAATTGCCGAGTTCCGAAAGGTCCTCGCCCTCGATAGCACTTGCGAGCCCAAATGGTACCGCCTCGGTAGAAGTGTACGTCCATGAACCTCGTCACCATCCGATCCCTTTCCAAATGTTTAGCGTCTTAGTACAAGTCGTGATCCCCCTCAAGGCACATCGACTCCTGTACTTGGAGCATAACTTTTGACGTATCTTCAGTACGGCCTCCTTGAGGCAAGCATGGACCTCGAGCTTTCCCTTTATTGTTATCTTTTTTGTACTTATATTGCGAACCATAAACCGTGAATCTCTCTCTTGTTTGTACAAGTTACCACTAGGGCCCGGGACTAAAAGCAATAGTTGCCGGTCTGTTGTCGTACTTGTGCGTGAGACAGGACCTCCTAAGTTCAGCCAAAGATGTCGTCAACCGTCACCTCCGTTCTGCGACGTGGTAGCTGCCTGTGCAAGAAGGTTCGCTACGAAATCTCTGGGCAGCCCAAGTCATTTATGGCTTGTCACTGCATAAACTGCCAGAAGTTCAGCGGTGCAGCCTTTCTGCCCAACGCGTTCTTCTTGCATAAGGTGTGTGCATGTCTG
>JAPEVF010000381.1:0-42911 GCA_029747585.1 Pleurotus djamor
GCAGGTTCCATACCCCCCCATCCACTCCCTCCCGCCTCCCCCTCCAACAAACACAAACACCAACCCAAACCTCCCACCAGTCGGACACCTCGATGTCCCACGCGGACATAGTCATTCCTCCCATTCCTCGCATTCGCATTCCAGTCCGCATATGCATCATCCTACGGGTGCTCTTACAGCCTCGCATGAGAGGCAGATGCAGGGGTTGGGATCGGCATCGAAGAGGGGGTTCGCGCACCCGCCTACGCCACAGCAGCAGGCGCAACAACTAGTGCAAGGGCAGGGACAAGGACAAGGACAACATTACCCGGAACCTCTCCCGCCTGTGCAACATGTCTTACATAGTCCACCGCTCTCCGAGGAGAGACCAAGACGTCATGGGCATGATATTCATGATCTCGTCGGGTCGCCGCATGATGTGCATGCACACGCTCATTCACGACACCCGTCTGCGTCGGCGCATGTGGTGATGCCCATGTCCCCGCATCACTCGGCAGACTCGAGGTCGAGCAGTCGTCCCATGCATGCTCATCAGCGTATGGGCCCGGGAACGTATATCAACAGAGGTGATGATTACTCTGACCGGGAGAGAGATGCGTTGCTTGATAGAGAAAGAGATATAAGAGAAAGGGAGAGAGAAAGGGAACTGAGGGATCGTGACCGTGACCGTGATTGGGACCAACGCGAACGCGGGAGGGAGAGGGAAAGAGAGCATCACCACCGCCACAGCGACATGCACAGACTCGACATGAGCTCCTCCTCTCACCCCCACCCACACGCCCATCCACACCCCCATGCCCACGCCATGCATTCGCATTCCCCACCCTCCCAGCGCGCACGTCATCGTAACGACTACCCCGACGCGTATTACCAGGATTACCCCGGACCCCCACCTACGTCCACGTCTATGTCCACTTCCGGACCAGGGGGAGTGTATACCGTCGTTTCGCGCGATGGGACACCGGTTTCTGTTGGTGAGGATAGGGATAGTAGTAGACCTTCGAGACCGGATTCGCGGTCGGCGCAGGTGCAACCTCAAGCGTATTATGAACAAGATCAGCAGCAGCAACAACGCTCGTTCAGATTGCGGCCTGTTACTACTGGACCTGGGACGGGGCCTGGTACCAACAATAACAGTAATAACAACAACAGAGAGGAATTGGACTTTGTACATGAAGATGGGAGGGGGCGAAGCTCTGCCCCCGGTCCAGGCCAAGGAGGGGACCCTACTGGTGAAGGTAGTGGAAGAGGGAATGCTGGGAGGAAGAGAGGGAGGTACGATGATGGGGAGAGTGATGTTGTGGATGTTTCGGGTGGGTCGAGTGGGTCGTNANTAATGGGTCGGGGGCGAGGGTGCTTGAGGAGAGGGAGAGGGATGGAAGGGAGGGGATGAGGGGCGGGAAGAGGTATCATCGCGAGAGGGACGAGGAGTCGTGATTTCCCTTCGTTCCTTTGCCTTTCTCGCAATTCCCGTATCCCTTTTCCTCATTCCTCTTCATTTCCTCTCCTTCATCTCTCGTTTTCCCTCTTCACAGCTACATACTCTCTCCTTCCTTCTTCTGCCTCCACCAAATAAAATCGCTATCGACTGGCCACGAACTTTCTGTTTCTCTTTCTCTGTTCTTTCTATTTCTATTTCAGCTGTTCACTTTTGTCTATACAACTCTACAACTCCATATCCCGTATCCCATATCCCGTATCCCGTATACAAGCTTCCCTACATATCGTATTCTTTGTAGTGGTTCTGCTAATTCGTGTATATACAAAACCTATTCCCTATTCCCTATTCTCTACTTCTACTCCCTGCCGCCTCTTCTGTTACCTCTTACTTCTCAACGTGCAACTCACCTCCAACCTGTCGTTTTTCGTATCATTTTTTTATATCCGTCTTATGTAGTTTCTGTTTTCTGTTTCTGTTGTATAAAGCCTTAGATTCTGCTCTCACCTCGACTCTTTCCTGTGTATTCTTTCCCGGCATCCGAGTAAGTCAGTGTGCGTCCTCTAATATTGCGTGGTCTTCCTTACATACAACCTTCATCCGAGAAGAGACCGAGACATCATGGACTAATGAGTCCACGTCGTGCAGACGCTCATCCAATACACTCAGATCTGCATCTGCCCGTCTCCCCTCATCATTCAGCAGATTCGACATCGAGCTCATCCAATGCACGATCATCAGCGCATGGAGCCGGAGACATATACCAACAGAGGCGATGGGCTCTCCGACGAGGAGAGAGATGCGATGATTCAAGCAAAGAAAGAGGCAGATGCGATGATCAATAAGGATAGGGAGAGAGTACTCAGAGACAAACATAAAGAAAGAGAACTGAGAAAAGAGAGGGAGAGGGAGAGTGAACGTGCTTTCGCCCAACGCCGACGTGAACGTAGAGAGAGGGAAAAAGAGCAGTGGCAGGAGAATATGCAAAACCATAACATGCAGAAAGCCGGTGTGAGCTCAGCGATATTTTCTGAACCCCAGGCGATGGATTCGGATTCGCATTCACTGTCATTGCAAACGGATCACCAAGCTTCAGAGGAAGTGGATTTTGGACGTGAAGACGGGAGGGGGCGAAGCTCTTCCCTAGGCTAAGGAGGGGGATACTCAGAATACTCATGATGATGGTGAAGGGGAGAGCTAAGTTGCAGTGGATGTTTCCCGTGAGGGGGAGTATAAAGGGGTGTCATTGAGGAGTCGTTGCCTTCATGTTTTGTTTCCTGTATTTCGTATGCTTTGTCGTGGTTCTGCTAATGTATATACGAATTTCCCATTCCCTACTGCCTGCTACGTTTTAAACTCTTACCTCCTACCTCCTACCTCTTACCTCCTCCCTGTCGTTTCCTTTCTTTTCATATCCGTTTTATGTAGCTTCTGTTTTTGTTGTAGAGTATGCTCGAAGGCCTTGCATTCTACTCTCGCTTCGAGTCTTTGTCCCAACGTTCAAGTACTCCAATACGTATCACATATGGACTGTAGTCCTCCTTTATCCGAGGAGAGACCGAGATGTCATGCAAAATGGGCACTGTGACATGAAGCCCATGGTTTGGTTTCGTCGTGGTCACCTCATGGCGTCCATGTACACCGCTTAATCAAGACACCCATCTGTGTCTGCTCATTTCTCCTCATCCTTTGGCAGATTCAACTACCAGTCCTAGTCATCCCATGGACGATCATCAGGGTACGAAGCCGGAGACGTACGCCAACAAAGGCGACAATGACTCCGACGACCGGGAGAGAGAAGCGATGATTGAAGCAAAGAAGGAGGCAGATTCGGTGATCGCTCAGGAGATAGCAAAAAGAGGAAGAGAGCGTGCGAGGGAGCGAGAAGAGAGAGAGCTAGTAGAGAGAGAAATGAAGGAAGCACTAGAGAAAGCACAGGAGGAGGCACGGAAGGATGCTATCAGGGAGAAGCGTGAACGTGGTACGGCCCAAGGCGTTGGCAATACGGAGAGAGGATAAAAGATCGTCTCCAGCCCGCCCTCATCCACACGCGACGTACTCCCATTCACCGCCCTCGCAAACGGACCAGTAAGGTTACCCCGGACCTCCAGAGGAAGTGGGTTTGAAAGGTTCAGATGGAAGGGGGAGAGAGAGGGGACGAGGGGGAGTAAGGGGTATCATTGAGGAGTCGTTTCCTTTATTTTCTGTTCTTTTCCCTGTTTCCGCTCTTCCATTTTTTCTCGTTACTCACTCTTCACAGTTACATACGCGCTTTCCACTCTACACCACATAACATCGTCACTATCTGAGACTAGCCACGGTTCTTCTCTCTTTCCGTTTCTCTTGCTATTTCAACGTTGGCCTTTTTCTATCTATCTATCCAATCCATATCCCATATCCTGTATTCAAGCCCATATTATATGAATTCTTCGTCGTGACTCTGTTAATCGTGTATATACGTACTCCCTCCTCCCTCCTCTTACTYCCTCCCTATTTATTTTCTTTTTTTTTTGTATTTTTTCGTAGCCATTTTCTGTAGTTTCTGTTTCTATATTGTATAAACCTTCGATTCTGCTCGCAATTCAACTCTTTCCCAAGTACTCTACTTATTTAGCATGCGATCTCGTGAGTCGTGGTAGGTTCGGGTGAGCGGTTTGGGTCGGCTGGGGTATACGTAAGTATTGAAGAACTAGCGAACTTGTGAACTTGTGGTGCGGCGTACCGTCACGCCGTGGCGGACGTACCAACTTCGCAAGTCCAGATGCACTTCCTGATATCGACACTGTTGATGTATTCGATGTGTTCATTAAGCGGTTACTGTATATAGATGATATAGATAGTGTCCATCCACGACAAGTGTCAAGCCCGTTGCTCGCTGTTCATCCTCATGCAAGCGATCCAGTTCAAATCCAGTTCGCATTCCGATTCGTATTATTGCCCTTTTTTCCCGATTATTATTACCAGAAGGATCAACTCATTCGACGTTTGGCGTGTGGATCTGCTGACATTCCATATGATCATGATTCATGACTGTGACATTTTGGATCGGTGGGTACCAGTGGCCACCGATTTATATGGATTGCCACTTGTGTGAATTATGAAGGTGGTCTGACTGGGTGACAAGCTCAAGAACGATCATATGCGTGAGGTGTATCAGTTCTACGTGTATGCATGACCTATCTATGTAACCTATACCCCAGTACTTGGTGCGCGGTGCGGGGAACATTGGTTCGTCGATAATTCTGTTATCACCCTTCTTGACAGGAGTTCATAGATAATGCATCATTCATAAAGGCGATTTCGGAGGGATCAAAAGATGAAGTGTGATTTCGAGATTACAACTTTTTCGGGGGTGGCGTTGTGAAGTTAATTTACTCGTCGGTGGTACTTATGTATGTAAATGGGATGATATCATCAGGTGTGTGTAGAACGAGCCAATGTATAGTCGGACTGCTGTCGAGCTGAAAGGGGTGTTGGCAACCTCGGGGCGTTGGACGACGCCCGATCGGGGGAATTTGCAATTACGGGGTTTAGGGAAATGAGGTGGGCGTCGTTGACGTTTGATGGGTATATCGAAATCCATATGCATATCAGTTGAGTTGCAAGTGAGTTCCTAGGTACTCGAATTCTGGGCGTCGCTGGAGGAGAGAGTTGGGCGGAGTATAGGAAAATAGACTCAAAAGGGTGAGATCCGAGTATAATTGAGAATTGGAAGAGTTAGAGGCGTTGGAGTCTGGTCATGAGCGGCGTAGAGTACGACGTGGAATGCGAACCAGACAGAGTCAGTCAGGTGTGGGGATAGCAGTTTGCTATGCTATGCTAATAATGAACGGACGATCAGCGCCAGCACTAGACCTTAGTGGAAAAGGTTATACATCATCAGCTGAAGCCCGAAGCTGACAGACTCGTCCCACTTACCTGCATGCAGAGAGCATTCGAATTCTCTTGTACACGATCGTGACATAAACAATCACCTCTTCGTAAGTAATACGTTCAGTTTTGGCATCGCCGAAGTGCAAGTGGAAACCATCGCGATGAGTCCGAGTTTAACGTTGATTGTCTTTGCGTTACGGAAGAAAGCAAAACCAATGGAGGTGTGGGTGTCTGTTGGTCTCGGAGGAATGATAGGCGCTATCCTTGTGGTTGGCGGTTTGAGTTTGAGCGCAGTTACAATTCTAAACTTGCGAGGAGCAGCTCAGCGATAGACCTATGTTACTCTATAAGCATGCTGAGTAGCTCGAAGTTCGCCGAGCTAATGCTAATCATGCGCATGTGCACCTCCGGTGTGTGAGCAAGCAGCGTAAGCATGTACTTCACCAATCGTATTGCATGGCAAAGGTATCGCCCGTCCTTATTTAAGCCCTGAGGTGGATATCCGCAGCCTTGGATTAGGGGGGGNAACGCCTCTAAACGTTTGGACGCGCAGGAACCCATAACCCTTRGGGCAACATGAGCCAGTCCGCTTGAGGTAGATCAAACATCAAAACTCAGAGCAATCTACATCTGCATCAGCAACGGGAGAGGTGCTAATGGTCCAGCTTGGCAGAGTGACGTCGGCGAATGTGTACCGAGAGTCGGAACGTTACGGTCAAGTCTGCCCTGTCTTCCGGATCGCGCTCGTTTTTAGATTCCTGATAACAACTTGGGTCATTCGGTCACTGGTCAATTGGAACCACACTGCAAGTGGAAGTCTCGCTTGAGCCCATGTCAAGAGATCGAGAGGGATAGGGGCTTGGATGCCGATGTTCTGGCGGAGCGAGATTGCGAACTTGAAGATCATATGTATGTAAGCTGGTTTGGGAACGTCCAAGCGTTACGAATAGCAGATGTGGGAAGACGGGCTCCCCGGGGGGCATAGAGCTCTTCGAAATTTCATCCACGGGCTGTTCGAAGGATACGATGGGAGGAACGCGAGCGGGGGAACCAATGCAGATGATATACGTTTGGTGAGAACGAAGAACATAGTTATGATTGCGAGTTATTACACTTCTTGGGTTCTTGGAAATATCCAGATGGAGATGTGCTCGAAAGGATCATGAGTGGTGAGAGAAAACGGATGGAAAACAGACCCCATGACTCACTTCGGGGAGGGATATTTTCTACGCTGTTCCACTTCGACCTGATCAAGCCCTGTGATGCCGATGATTTCCAGCTCGGTTGGGTATTGAAAAGAACCCGYAATCGCGTAGCGGATAGGAGGCCGGGKTTAACTGAACTGCTATCTGGAAGGTGTATAACGTGGACGATCGCGGAGAATACACGTCCATGGGTTCCTAGTAGGCGCACTGACTCCACGATCATCGACAACTAGGGCAACCAGGAGACAGACGTTTGGCGAACAATTGTTGAACGGTGCGCGATAGCAGTCAGGAGTCCTTGGGTGAACGGCTAGAACCCGTGARTGCATGATGAGGCGATGAGGCCCCACAGTCGATAACAGCCGAGCTTACNANNNAGTAGCTGATATGGCGAACAATGGCGTTTGGTGATCACCGCCGGTATGAGAGAAAAGGCAACGACCAGATTSCTCGTTCCCAGAGTCGTTTAGGCCTGGTGAGAACGAGCTTTCGTSTTTCCGGCGCAGCACAAGTCGATCAGAGATGGCGCAGGCTGGAGATTGSATTCAAGTCTGAGCCAGAAGCCGAGGTTATCATTCCCGCCTTCGCTTTTGATACATCGCCTAGCCTGGGTCTCCCGAGAAGTTCATAAGACCCATGGGGAGTGCTGTGATTGGTCTCAAAATAGGACTCGTATTTTCTGATAACAGGTACCAGAGCGTTGGTCTTCGTGAAAGCGCGAACAAGCCAGTCCAAAGCGTATTCGAACTGGTAAAWCAAGCGAAACCTGTGTGAAAGAACCGTCAATGGGTGTGGATAGCGCCGCATATAGACGCCTGGAGAGATTGGAAAAAATACCTTGGCTATTCGTCGCAACAAATTGAATCACCTTGATTCTTGTTGCCCGTAGTCTCCACGGACCCGCTTTGAATAACGGCGGGCGCAGCACATCTGGATAGATATCTGGTTCCCGAGTCGAGAGGGACATCTTGATGATACTCACACAAATAGGGTCCACATACCACTTGTGCGCATCCATTCCATGAGGATACCGGCGGGCTTCGACTACAGCCTCATCACTAGGGCACATGTATCGCCGCCGATGACTCATAACTTGCGAAATAGCGTCGTGTCGTTGCATCAAGAACCTGGATGTAAGTCGAGAACCAATGGGAGTGCAGGGTTTATAATAGATTGGGTGAAGCCTAACTGTCACCTCAGCCTTCYGGGCACACGGGCATTGAAAGCGGAAGGGGGTGGCAGTATTGACGTCTGGTATGCGAATACCGCAGGGAAAGGGGCTGCACAGGAACCGGGCAACGAAGCCAGCTCGTTTTGCCAGCTCTGTTGAGGCGCAGTGCACTTCCAAGATAACCGCCGTAATAATGATTCAATATGACGAGGCCTTGAGTATAACGATGAGCGGCGTCAAGCACAAAGTTGCTGTATTAGAACTCAAAACATGTACAGACGTCACTCCCTTTGACTCTATCTGTTCTAAAGCCCCGGTCACAGGAATTTTATCGATAGACGTGATCCGCTGCAAGGGTCCAGTCAGCCAGCTGACCAGAGGGACCAACGGGACGAAGTGCCTACCGTGCAAGTTGGCGGCGATCTCAGCCTCGGCACGGTCCCCGTTCGCCAGAAGTTTCTCCTTATTATAAAGAAGCTCTTCGCGGGTCTCGGTGGCGAACTCTTGGTTTTGAGCTAGAAAGCGATAGAAGGTGTGTGCATAAATATAACAGAGGGTCAAGGAACAAGCGAACAACTGACTCTCTACAATTGCATCCACGGGACAGGCTTCCTGGCAGAAGCCACAGTAGATGCACTTGGTCATGTCGATGTCTTGTTATCAAGCTTTAGCAAAACGGGGTGAGGTCGTGAAACCACGAGGCTCGCGTACCATATTTAGTGGTTCTTCGAGAGCCATCCATACGGGCTTCACTCTCGATGGTGATGGCTTGAGCCGGGCAAATCGCTTCACAGAGCTTGCAAGCTAGCAGAAAATGAGACTGGGGTGTAATGGGATAACCGGGTAAAGATACACACCGATGCAGCGTTCTTCGCCACTTGGGTACCGTCTTAGAGCGTGYTCACCTCGGAATCGGGGCGAAAGCGGTCCTTTCTCGAAGGGGTACATGATCGTATAGGGCTCCCGGAAGAACTGTTCCATTACAACCCACATTCCTGATAGTCACCAGAGCATGAGCATCCTCCTCTATGGGYCTTGTAAGGATAACGAACCTCGAAGGATCTCGGTGAAGAAGAACAAGTGGACCGCCTTGTCTATGGCACTTGGTCCACCCTTGTACGGGTCGATGTCACCAGCCGCAGCGGCTTCTGCATGCCCTCTCATTCGGTTGACTTTGGTGTCGAGGTCGCTGACGAGTCCATCTCGAGGGATATGTCGAAGAGGCTCCGCACATGCGGGAGTAGAGGTCGATATTAGGCGGCGGGCAATGAGGGCTGTTCTAGGTGCGGATGAGGAGACAATGATAGTAGAGAATCTTGGGGCCACGCCCATGGGCAGCCATGTCCTTGGAGTGCGCATGTTGGCCTTCGCCGTCGCCAGCAATGGTGAGGAATAAAGTTGAGTTGTGACACGGGAGGCTGAGGGTCACGTCTGTCACACGGATCCACTTTTCAGGGAGAGCCAATCAGAGCCGAAGTAACTCAAAGCAATCGACCACCATGTCCGAGACCGCCAAACCGAAGACAAAATTACCTCAGCTTTCAACCGAAGGTGCGCTTGACGCTATATGTGCGGGAAATAATGTGGCTCACTGTTGGAGAATCAGCCAGAGCTACAACAGAGGTATAATGCTATGCAAAGTGAATTGCAGGCTCTCGCAGGAAAAATCGGTGAATTGGAATCAGAGGCTGATGAACACAGGTACTCTTTTTTCTTATCCCCTCAAGATGCCTTTTTCTGAAACGTCTTAGCCTCGTTTTGACAACGTTAGAAGAGGCACTAGCTGGAGAGCCAGATCGAAAATGTTTTCGCTTGATTGGTGGCGTTCTGGTTGAGAGAACAGTCAAAGATGTCGTACCTGCTCTTCAAACCAATCGCGATGGAGTACGTGCTGTTTTCGTGTGTCATATTTGATCTCACAGACTTTTTCTGCTCAGATCAACAAAGTTATCAGCAGCCTGAGTGAGCAGTACAAGACCAAGGAGAAAGAGTTCGATACGTTCAAGAGCGACTACAAAATTCGACCTGTTAGAGCATGAGGAGGACTTGTATGTATGTTTGTAGATGGACTCTGATAAGATAAGATTGATGCTTTTCGCACATCCACATGGATTTCGATCGTTCCCAAGGACCCAACAGCCAAGAATGTCGGCATAACTTCCCCATCCCTCTCTTTCAACCACAACCTCGTTGTTGTCTGTAAAACTGCCCACTGCTCTCTCGAGCTCTTTCGTTCTTTCACAACCGACATGATCTTCATCACTCTCTTTCTTTTCTCCGTCAACCTCTTCCTCAACGCCGTTACTGCGGCGGCCCTGCCTGTGTCACGAATGGAAATCGCCAGTCGCGCTCCCCGGCAGTCAATTTGGCTGGCTTCCCACAACGCTATTCGTGCAGAACACGGTGCAGCACCCCTTGAATGGTCCCCATTTCTGGCTGCCCAAGCCCAGAGATGGGCCAATCAATGTGAATTCAGAAGCACGAACGGTGTGCTGAGTTCAATACGATACGGCGAGAACATTGTCGCCGGAACGGGGAACTTCCCGATCTATGCCGCTGTCGGTCAATTCATCCAGGATGCTTGTAAGTGACTTTGTCAGATTCGACATGGCCTTTCGCTTATTTCTTACTGCGGTAGCTTCCTATAACCCGGAAGAACCTTCCTATTCTCATTTCACTCAAGTGGTATGGAAGTCGACCACAGAACTGGGATGTGCATCGGCCCAATGCGACGGTATCTTCGACCCTCAACTTGGAAAGGCAACTCTACACGTTTGCCTATACAACCCAGTTGGTAACGTCATTGGGGGCGCCCCGTAGGTCTTCTCGTAACGTCTCCACACGTCGTGAAAACTCATAAAACTCTCCTTTCAAAGGACTAATGTCCAACCTTGAACTGGTTCTGGTCTTATTTTGTCAATATTGTTACCGATCGCTTGAAGCTATCTTCCGGGTTTCCCACTGGAAGTCTGGACTTCCAGCTCTGACTGGTCACTGTATCCGCGGAACCCGCTTTACCTTTCACCTGTGATTTTGTGCATACTGCTATCTTGTAGTGCTACTGTTTTGAACAACCTTCATGTTATGCTTCAGCCAATCATCCTTTCGATCCCATGCAGNCCCGTTGCCAGGTCACCAGTCACCGGTCTTCTGAGCTTTTCTTGTCCAGAATTGATCCGAGCTCCCCAAGTGTTCACTGGCTGTGTGTGTTCGCGAAGTAAGTGACGTCTTCATTTGAGGACATACTCTGACTTCCTCGTGACATACATATACCATGTTCTGCTGCGCATGATGCACATCGAAGGACAGCGAGCCTCTGTGTCATGCTCTCGACTCTGGCTCCTTGGTTACCGGTGAGAACAAACCCAGATGCTCATCATATAACAAGCTCATGCGTGCGATTGTTGGCTTGTTGCTGCGAAATTTAGCCCTAGATGTTCCCATGCCCGAGTCGAAGCAGACTTGCACTCATCCGAGTCATTGCAAATTCGTGTGAGAGCATACTAAATCCTACATATTCATACACATGAAAACCCCCAAAATGGCTGCCCGAAGACGCGAAGAAACCTATGTATCAACCCAATGCGAGTGCGCATAAGGCATACTGATACCCGCCTCCTGCTTCCATGGACATCCATTCTGATTGTTCTCTGAGACGCATCTTTTGTTCCAGAATGATCGCTGCCACTACGATTTCGTCGATGATACATGCCTCTGGTGTGTCAATGACCAGGACCGGTGGCGAACCGGCTGTAGTATGCATAATGTAGGCGAGTGGTTTGTCGCTGTTCAAAGGGAGAAGCTACCGAACCAGTCGGGATGTAAGTAAATAGACGCCTCAGGTTTGGCACATGGTGTCCAAACTTACCGCCAGGCGAAACCACTCGCTCGATATCCACATACACTCTTCTCCTAGTTTCGTCGACATCGTTGACATCGCGCTGCATGAGGATGGTAATCAGGAAGCGAAAGGGAGGCAACAGCATCAGAACGAACCGTTGACCGTTCTCCGCGTACTTCGCTCTCGTCTTCCCATCCATTCCCCCTAGCCAACTCCGTACTCTGACTGGCTTTGCGCCACACCGTGATGGAAATAAGACGAGATCTGGTAGTACCACCCGAATGTCAATGCTTGCTATCTCTTCCATCGTGTCCGTCCTGCACACCGATGTCTTGCCAGTTTTAGGTGATGTCGAGATGGAGAAGTTCCCGTAGGAGTTATCTGAACACGTTAGCGACGTATTGGTGGCGGAATCTCGGCTGAAGTGGTACGAGAGGGACTGGGGAAGGTAGGCAAGTGTGGTTTCTGAGTCGCATTCGAGGTCGTACATGGTGAAACTGGAAGAACAGAGATGCTTATCGTTTTGGGGAGGGGTGCGGTGCAAACAATTGATTCCGATTAAGGCATTGTACTATATACGACGTAGCTTAGGAGGGTTCGAGAACGGTGGATTCCCTCTAGGAGCATGTCGACATTTTTCTTGGCGGGATTAGAGTGAAGGTTCGGATGAGTTTTTCGTTTCGATGTGATGCGGCTGCGTGCGCAGTTGGGAACGATGCTTGCCCTTGGGCGATATGAATCCGCGCCCCTCCATTGGCACCCTCAGAATAAATGTTAGAGGAGAGTTGTTACTCAGGGTCGTTCGTCTAACCGAGTCTAAACGCCGCACTGGATGATGTATTGCTCGGGCCTTGTTGACATCAGTATGGTCGGTCTCAAACGGCGAAGTTCACAAATTCCAAAAATTCAGGGTGCATAGAACGACTGCCGTAAGATAAGGACAGTCCATAGTTATAATAAGTACAAAACGCGTTTCGTAGGTAAATACAGGGAGGTCAAATTCAAAAGAAAGGGTCGAAGGATAGGGATCCTGTCCCGCGTTGGAAAGGAAATGGATGTATGTACATTGAATTTGAATTGAAGGGAAAAGTATATTTACGATTCAGCGCCCTCGGAGGCAGAGGCGAAGGCAACACCGCGGTAGGTGCGCATTTGAGCTTGCATTCTTTCGATTTGGCCAGCGCTGAACTCGTTGAGGCAGGAGTCGAAGGAGTAGTCCATGTAGTTGTCTGTCGTCCGTGGTCAGTTAAAGATACAGGAGGGCATGAAGCGTTAGAGTACTCACGGATAGGGTCGGGTCCTTCGACGTTGTTGCAGGTCTTACGACCGATCGGGCAACCAGAAGCAGGGCTAGCTTCAGCGACGGTATCGGCGACACGGTCCCCAGGCTCCGAGCATCCGCCTTGGAAGGTGTGGTAGAGGCCAACCCAGTGTCCAACTTCATGAGTGAGAGTCTACAAGCAGGGATGAGCACCGAAGAGATTATCAAAGGAGGAAAAATACATACGTGACCAAGGTTGAAGTTGGGGGTGGCACCTCCTGGGACGCTGGAGAAGAGGAAGACGACACCATCATCACTGAGCTCAGCTTCGACATCAGATGGGAAGGTGGCATATCCCAAAAGACCCTGGGCAGAGCCCGATTTGAAACTATTTAGCCGGTGAGTATTGTAGTCGCTGGATAGATGAGGGCAAGCATCTTACCCGACGGTGTAGACATTGAAGTCAGCTGGACCACCGACGCGGAGGGAGTTCTTCATGTCAGTTTGGAGGGACCTATCGAAATCTTGGTTAGGAGCAGCGGCATCTAACTCTAGCAAACAACTGACGAGTAGGGGCTGGCTTCGTTGAACCACTCCTCGTTGACAGTGCGCGAAACGTTTACCAAGTTGAAAGTAAGACCCGTCCCAGTGTAGGCCGAGTTCAAGACCGACATTTGCTCTTCGATTTGGGAGTCCCTGTACCAGAATAAATTAACGGACGGATATCGATGGGAGGTTACAATCGACGCTTACGGAACGTTACCGCCTTCCAGCGTGTCGTCCTTGCTGACGACGTGCCAATAGACGTTGAGGTCTGAGTTGGAGGCGCCCTCGCCCATCAAGCTGACCCCAGGTGGGACCATGTGGGTTTGGAAGTGCCTTTCGGCAGCTACCAGCTTCTGGTCGCTGATATGAGTACCACAGATTCTGACACAGGCATATCAGTATGAAGTGTGATGCCGATCGAGAAGGAAATCCTTACCTTGGGAAGGTGGAATCAACGGGTCCGGCGAAGGAAGTGACGGCGCCGAAGGCAAAAGCGAGAAGGGCAGAGCTGTACATCGTGAAGAGCAAGGCAGAAACTCAAGGACAAGTTGGAAAGTCGAAGAGGGACCTGAGGGGGTGAAGAAATACCTCCTCAATCTTCGACATTTATAAGGTGAACTCGCTGAAGGAGAACCGGCGTAGAGTCTAGATGATTTGAGGTCGTCTCACCGAATCCGAAGCCAAGTTTTTGCCATGCATGCGGGGCAGCTTGTCGCTTAACGATACGCAAGTGGCAGATCTACACAAAACGCGACTAAAACGAGGCAGCGATGTCCGATTCGTCATCTGTGCGCCATTGCTAGGTACGAACGGAAAAGGAATGCTCAGTAAAACCACTTCAGCAAAAGCGATG
Source organism: Pleurotus djamor (assembly GCA_029747585.1). Lineage (NCBI taxonomy): Eukaryota > Fungi > Basidiomycota > Agaricomycetes > Agaricales > Pleurotaceae > Pleurotus > Pleurotus djamor. Next base: position 14,189 of record JAPEVF010000381.1, read on the forward strand.
GATGGTGCAACGCCCACCTGATAATGCGCAGGGCAATCTGTTCCAGGTGCAACAAGTGTGTGTCGCTGACCAGAATCGGTAACTTAAGAGGTCAAACCACATGAGAGAGGCGCACGACCGACCAAGAGCAAAGATATAACGTCGTCACCTGGCCGGAGGCGAGATAGGCATCGCGCTGCATGTAACCATGTGGTCACTGAGTTGGTAGATAGAGTTGGCCTGGGTGTCGTGTGGAAAGAGTTTGCACCGCCCGAAAGGGATACCTGATATAGCGTTGCGAGTCAGAGAAATGTTACAACTGCTCAAAACGAGTGCACTGACCAGGGCGAGGTGTAATAGTGGGTAACATCATGAGCACAGAGCTTCAAAACGGAATTCAGACAGGCGAAGAGTGAGAGCCTGCTCAGCCATCACTCAATCCTTGGTGCAAATGTGACAATACATCGAGTACCACGATGCAGATATGCGATCGACATTGCTGACATCCAAGGATACGCTGGGCTGCATACTGCTTTAGTCGAGACCGGGGATCAAGGACGTGACGTTGAAGAGCAAAAGCATGTGTTTTCCGTGTCGCTTGACTCCTGGCACTGGGACAGCGATAGTGTGGAGTAACGGCCGCGCCGCGAAAGGTGGTAATCGCTACAACCCATACAGATTGCGTAACCCTTGGAGCAAAATCAACTATTGTCCGCGGTGAAAATTCAAGAACGCGCACCATGGCTTCGGACACTGTCGGCCTTCAGAAGTAAGGCTAAGCGATGCACCTTTGTACTTCGCCACCGCCTAGTAAACCGCTGGGACTGGAGGGGGNCAATAATCAGCCAAGGTGGGAGGGTCGCAAAGCAGAGAAAAACTCACAGTAAAGAAGCAGAGCCCTATAAGTGTTGCAAAGGTGTCAGGACAACTGGCAAGGTGTCAATGATAGGAAGGGCGGCATTTTGGCTTGTCATCAGCCCAGATTGACGATCTTGTGCTTCGCCCATGCTCACCAACGCTCTGCCTCGTGCAGAAGATAATTGTACCTGAGGTTCAACCAATAGTCAGCCCCCACAAGGGTTTTTCGATAGCTGGACCAGTAAAAATGAACTAGTTTGCGGGCAGTGGCATCTAAATCTCGATGATGCTTAGGGAACAAGGGCTGAAACTGGCAACATCACCATGTGAACTTTCGTGAATGGCAACTATGTGTCTTAAGTTCATCGTGCCAGCAAGGTACTGTTCTTATCAGCATGTGCAATGCAAAGATGTTGCGCACTAGAGGGGCAGGATCTCGGCAACTTCTAAAGGAAATTCCAGGCTTGAAGTTGGAAAGACGCATCCATTGTTTAGGATCGACCATACACTGAGGTCTTATCATTACACCGTATTAGGCTGGCCATACGTTAGATTGCCATAAATTGCTAGGCATCTTCGCGATCAAAGAGCTAGGAGACGTGCGCTGACTGTCATAAAGATTTAGGGTAGCATTGTGGACATCCAGTTGGGGCTATCGTTGGTTTGCACAGGCGAGTTGAAGCCGAGTTGAGCTGGCCGTTCGATGGCCTGGCGCGTTGGGTTTGCAGCAAAAACCTGAGAGCGAGGTTGCTTGGGGGAGAAAATTGACAGCATGGGATCCGTCTGAGTCCCAGGAATCTGGCCCGCGTTGTCAAAGGAAGAACTAGGTCCAAGTCCAGAAGCAATAAACCCTCGGCTTTGATGGGCAGGAGGACAAGGAAGCACCGGTGCATCAGTTGAGAGCGAGTCCGAGGCAGAAACTGAATACAACTGTGGCACAGAGGAGTTACTTGCGAAGCCGTAAGCGTTCGAAGACTGAGGGTAGGCTCCTACTGAGCCTTGGCGAGACCTAGGAAGCCAAGGAGTTGGATCCACACCAGTACCAGAGTCAAAGGGAACTTGAGGACCGCCAAAGAGAGACGATTCCATAGACGACTGAGAAGTATTTCCATTGGCAGGAAGGGCTGAGATAGGATTGTTGACATTTGCGGGGACGAGCGTAGGGTTACAGGGAGTCGTGCTCTTTGGCAGAGCAGCCAGCGTAACACTGTCTTGAGCACCCATGGTGTAGGCTCGAAGGATAACCTCTTTCAATTGATCTGCGTTCAACTGGAAAGATTTGGATCCAGCAAGTGATCCTTTGGTGGGGCTAGGCATCGTGTGGACTGCGCCATTGTTCAAGAGAGTCAGAAGATGTTCTTGGGATGCGTCTACGTCCTGGGCCTTTGCTGCTCGAGTGGCTGAGTTGGGAGTCTTCGGGACACGGCGTGCTTCTACAGGCTTTACATCTGATCCTTTAAGAGTTGGGCGGCGACGAGAGGTACGTGGACTCCCTGGCGAGGCAACGCCTTGGTCTGGGGGATGCCTAAGGCTGGTGCAAGACGAACCGCGTTTCCTTCCCTGTTCCTGACGTTTAGCGCGATCCTTAGAAGACGTTTCTCCAGGAGATTTGGCTTCTAGACCCGAAAGAGCCCAGTTGGGACGTTCGGGGGTGTGAGGGAGGGCGGGGGGAGATATCTTACGGACATTCTGTGGCGAGTTCGCCTTCGCGAGCGGTTGCTGGAGGATCGCCATAGCAAGTTCTGGGTATCTTGCAGCGAGCTATATGAGATAGTTATAAGGAAAACCGAGTAGGAAACGGCGTTCATGGATGACATACGTTCGTGGCATCAGCGTAAGTATTAGCGACTGGAAGGTTCGGGGAATCGACCATCATTGGTTGACAGTCAGACGTTTCGCCGGGCGTCGGGGGACCAGAAGACATGGAAGACGTTCCCGAGCCAGTTTCACTGAGGTTAGGTGTGGAAAGAGAAGCGCCATGAAGGTGTTGTCCATAGCCGAAAGGCTGCACTGGAGCCAAGAAACTATTTCCCGCCGAGAGCGAAAACGCGTTGTGCGGGGCAGAGTTGAGAAAATTGTCGGTAAGGACCGTAGAGCTGATCTGTACACTGTCTAAGCGGCAGCACGAACGAGGCGACGGTGGTAGACTGACCTTGCTGGGAATTTGTGTTTGCATAGCCTGATTCATCGTGAAATACGCGTCGCGGTCGTTCGCCATCTTGAGCTCGCCGTCTGAGAGGTTACAGAGTGATGGCGTCGATGGTTGTGGTAATGAGAAGAGGATGTCGCCCCGCCCAACGTCATATTTTAAAGAGCAAGTGGCTGGGCGAACAAACAAAACCAAGCGCGTCGTCGGGGTTTATCTGATAAGATTTTGACATTCCGCATCATTGATTGAAACACCAACAACCGCGACCTAGGCTGCGCCTTTCACATCTTTTTCTCTTCTCTCCTTCATCTCGCTAATTTTCGAAAATATGGACGGTGAAGCCAGCTATCAGGCCGACCCCTCGCCTATCTTCGACAGTCTCGACATTGACCTGGTTGTCAAGGTCCTGGCTCACACTGCTTTCAGTGAGTTATCTTCCAAGTAACCTGGCGCGCGAACTAGGTTGCTAAAACCACCCAGGTCCGTTCTTTACCTTCTTCGTTCCTCTATTCTATCTTTTCCTCGGCGCAAGCGTCAAGGACAGTGTGGTCTGGCTGTCCGGTCTCTATTGCTTGAGTGTATCAGCGTTCTGTAAGTTTGCGCGCAGTGAAAACCAAAGGACACGTCGTTCACCTAAACCATGTTTTAGGGTTCTTCAAATGGTATTCTAGACTCTACCGAAACCAAGGAAGCTTGCTGTTTGGTCCTGGGCGTTTTGATTGGGGCGAGCAAATTGTTGTAATAACGGGAGGTGCGTTCTTCTGTCCTGGAATATGTCGTATTATCATTGACAGCTTCCTGTAGGTGCTTCTGGAGTCGGAGAACTCCTCGCAAACACCCTCGCTGTTCGCAATGTTACTGTTGTTGTCTTGGATGTCAATCCTATCGTCACTGAAAATTGTGAGTCCGCTTATCCCTCCCAACCATTCTCGAAGCTCATGGAATCTGGATACGTCAACGACAGATAATATAAGTTACTACAAATGTGATGTTTCCAAATGGGAAGAAGTCGAGGCTGTTTCCAAGACGATCATTGAAGAGGTTCGTAGTTTCCGTCCAACTCGGAAATGTATTCACGTCTCTTTAGATTGGCCAACCGACCGTTTTAATCAACAATGCTGGTGTGGTTCAGGGTAAACTCATACTCGATCTGTCCCCGGAAGATATCAGACAGTGAGGAGGCTTCTTGGGCGGTCATATGAAACCACTGACCATCTTTTGCCATCAGAACGTTTGACGTTAATACGCTCGCTCATTTCTGGACTCTCAAAGCCTTCCTGCCTGGAATGATTGAAGCTAAGACTGGACACATTGTACGTATCTTCGTTGTCCCGAAAGTGAACCTAAATTCTCAGATCGCCATCTAGGTCACGATGTCTTCTGTGATGGGCATTGTAGGTTCAGCTCAGATGTGTGAGTCTTCTTCCCTCTACTGCGACCTATTACCTCAAACCCTGACCCACCTTCAGCCGATTACTGTGCTTCGAAGGCAGCCCTTACCCTGCTTCATGAGTCTCTTCGATATGAATTGGATAAGAGGTGCGTCTGTCTTATACGCTGTCAATAATGCCTTCTTAACTTTCTTACAGGTACAACTGCCCTAAAATTCGAACAACCCTCGTTACACCCGGCCACGTATTCACTCCCCTCTTCTCAACCACTAAACTCCCTTCCTGGCCCCTCTTCAAATTCCTGGCCCCGTCCCTTCACCCAATCACAGTCGTCAAAGCTGTCATCGCTGCCTTGGATGAGCAACATTCACGTACCCTCATGTTACCATTCTACACTCAATTCGCGCCATACATGAAGATCGCGCCCAGCTTTGTCCGTGATTTCTTCCAATGGTTGTCAGGCGCCGATTACGCCATGAGGGATTTTGTCAAAGTGAGTGGTCGAAGACCTGACGAAGGCCCTCTTGATCCTCAAGTCTTGCAATCTGCTCTGGGATCAAAGAAACAAGAATAGTTAATTGGGCCGAGCCTATCAACATGCTAAGTACCATCGATGTGTCGTATAGCGAAACTTTTTGAATTTAATGTTGTGACCCTGATCATTGAGTCTTCTAGAAGTCGAACGAGCACTACCTTTGGGCTTGACGATGAGCTACCCGTTCCCCCTCATAGGATACTCTAGAGCACGATAGGGAACAGATGGGCAAGCCCCCTGGCAGTGGTGCGTCAGGACGTCTGTGGGAGCGCAGGTTGGAGTTTGAGCTCAAACGCTCTTGCACTCGAGCCATCCCCACCTCGCAAAAAGCGGCACATGCAGCAAGCACTTTCCCGTTTCTCTTGCTGATGTGACTTGATCAGGTTCCCAATTGGCCTTCAATCGTTTTGCGACTTGAACGTTGCAAACAGGCCTTCCGTTCATCATGGTATACTCTACACTGCGCTCAACTCATCGCCAACTTGTATTACCTTGCCTTCGTGCATTCCTCCTCTCTCTAAGCCTTCCTTGAGGATCTTGGATAGCCCAAGCTGGATGGCAAATATCCTTCCCTTTCTTGGTCTTATGCCTAAGCAAAGTCCTTGCTCTCTTCGGTCGACTACGAATGTGCCCAGTATCCTCCAGAATTTGGAGACAAAAAATGGCGCTTATGTACTTGCAAAGAATGCTCGAGACTCTTGAACAGAACTGACCCTTGAACTGCCCTCAACGTAAGTACTCTGTCGACTCCCTCGGCACGCTTTCCTCGAGTTCCTTTGCTTTCTCGTCGGGTAGAAGATGAATCCTCCGGTGCTCTGTGGCAAGACCATGTTCTTGCTGATCGTCCATCTCCAGATACTTGACGAAGTTCTGTCTTCGCAGACTAGTAGTTTCCAGCGGGTGGGCCGCCCTTGCCCCCCTGGTCCCCCCTGTCCGTTTTCGATACAGCGCGATGGTTGGGTGCAATGGTGATGGGTGAATCAGAACGGAGTCAAAGCCCTTGGCGATGGCTAAGTCTGCACTCATCACAAGTCATCGATTCGTGACTCTCTCTCAATCAATCATCGAACAATCGATTCACGATGAATCAATTTTCCAGCATACCCTCAATTTCCAATTTCCAATCCATCTTCTATCTCTCGCTTATTACTGTCCCTGTGGCACCGAACGGCCTTCACGGAGCCGCATCGCGCCTCCGTCAATCCCACATCTCGCTAAATATTTAATTTCCTCTCATTATCTCGGCAGGACCGAAAAAGCCACAGAAAATCTCGCGATAATGACGATCACCTCTGTGGAAAATGAAAACGTCGTAATAACACTATACTTAGCACAATACTACGAGGTACACCGATACGAGTACACATGAATCCTTGGATACAACATGGGGGGAAGGGTGGGTTGGTGGTGATACGGTGGTGGTGGTATGTAGGAATAGCACGAAGCGAAAGCGGACAGAACCCAAGCGGGTGATCGCCTAGAGGATAATCGACAGTGGGTATCTATCTGATGGAGGGGAGGGTCGATGAAAATATGAAAATAGAGAAAAAGCTTGCGAAACATGTGTATGTAAAATTACAATGCAGATAATTCGAAAAAGAAAAGGGTTGGAGGGGGTATTTGTCCAAAAGCCTTGATGATGCATACATGATGATGGAGAGCGTTGACGGGAGAGAGAGAATAGATACCGATGCCATGAAGATATGTACATATGGATATGAGGGGGATCGCGAAAGAAGAGGAGGGATGAGTAGCATAATCGTACATCACTGGTTTTGGAAAGGGATGGAAGGGGAGAGAAGAAAGAAGGGCGTGCGTGGGCATTCTTGTGTGGGGAAACTCCCATGTGTAGAGACGAATCCTACTGGTGTTGTAAGTGGAGGTGGGAAAGCACAAGAGGTGTAAGGGGAAGAGTTCGAAGTGGAAGCTTGTACGGCGTTCAAACAAACTTGCCGAGGAGTGTTTGGGTTGAGAAGGAGGTTTGCCGCGACGAGGAAACGTGTGAGCGATTCGTGCCTTTTGTCCTATCCGACGTTGGGGAAAGGGCATATCGTCGGCGATAACACAGCTGAGCGTTGGCGTTGTCTTTCTATGTATAAGTCTATGGGGAGATATTATACGCGGAGGGTGTTTGCAGTGAATCGTTCCCTCCGTGGGCGAGGAAAGTTGGAGCACGAACACCTCGTAGAAGGTCTTCGCGGCCGAGTAAAGTTTTCATGCGTAGTAAGGGAGGAAAGCTCGGAGGAAAGCAGGTCGCGCCTATCGCAAGCGGCGCATTTTCTTGAGCATATCTGCTTCTAACAGGCACGCAATAGACTCTGAGCCCGCAGAGCATGGCGTTTATCAACCTATGTGTGAGAGAAAACACAAAATGACATCATGTCAATGGACATCTAGGTCTTTCACGGACGAAAATAACGTTACCAGTAAGTTCGCCGTCTTGAATGTCGAGCTGTACATATGATTGATGTTGTTTTCCTCAAGAACCCTTGAGAAGCGATTCACAAGGCCATGTTTGTCTATTAAATCCGAAAAAGATGAGCCTCGAAGGAAAAGTGTGAGGGGATTGTTCGCGCACCTAGGCCGAAACGGCGGAGGTCGATCTGAAGGCACTTGTGGGTAACAGTCTGAGAGTCCCAGTCTCCTTGGTCCGATTCGGCATTATCGCTCAAGCCGTCGAACTCGCCGCTACATATGACCATATGTCGTTCCTGAGGTGGGAAAAGCGTGGCGAGAAGGGAAACGTCCAACGTCAGTGATGAACCCTCTGATGTTCTTGTGAAGCTGAAGAAGGACACCCTGGAACTACTTTCAACTTGGGCAAGGGAATGCGAGAGTTGATACAGGTCTAGCGGAGCAGAGGGGACAGCATGTTTTGATGCAGATTTCAGAGGTGAAGAAGCGATATTTGGAAGGTCTGTAAAAGACCTAGATGCCGAGGTCAAAGAATCCATGGAGTAACTCCCATGTCTCGGCGAATGCGAGAAGTATCCCTCTTCGTCACTAGATGACGTGGAGTTGGATGATAGAGGAGAATCCAGGGAGATTGGAGAAAGGGAGCTGTACGGAGCCCCAAAGAGAGTTGAATACTGGCTAGACTTGGTGGCAGCGGGTGACGAGGGTTTGGAACATGGACAGATAAGATCTGGAAAAGCGACCAATTTGACGATCTTGAGGCTCCATAAGTCTACACAGCTATCGGAGAGGCCTACGCAGGCGAGGTCCGGGTGCAGGATATCTATATCAACGTTGGTTGGCGAATGAGACTTCTGTCGGACAAACGGAGGCTTCGGTCTTTCGGAAGAGCTGGAAATTTTAGGCGAGCTCATAGCCGACATGTCTGCTGAGCTTCTAGATTTTGTTAGCACGGTTGTGGTGGACATATCGAGCATGCTAGGGACGTCGTCGGGATTTTGAGGGAACGACCAAGGATCCTGGTCTGCAGAATACAAGTCGAACCCGGCTTTTGCAAGGAGAGCCATGACCTCGTTTAGTCGTGACTCTTTGACCTAAGCACAGACAGACGCAAGGGGATTAATAATTCAAGCATGGACGCGACTATTTGTGGTGGATTACGTACGAATATAAAGTCGCTCATATATGAAGATTGATACATGATAGATATGCCGGCTGCAGCCAGTGGTGCAGAGAGCTCGTGTACTCTGGCCCCCGCATTTTCTATGGGGCATCCGCTGTGAGTTTGTGCGCATACAGTTGCCGAAAGTAGCGTACGCACCTAGTCCGTCACTATGCGAATCTATCTGCAGCACATTCCATCTCTCGTAGGACATTTCAAGGGGCTCCACGGGGTGTGAGGAGGAGCGCTTCCTACTGGCACTCGAGCCCGACCGCGAGCGTTGCCGCTGTCTGTCGTGGCGAGCAAGATACTCAAAGTCCTTGAGGAGATGGCGTTCTGCGAAGAGACTGAGCTCGATCTCATTGCAGGTGATGTTGAGGAAGGCGGGCTTGTCCTGGAGGATGAGTCTGATGACGGGGTTTGAGAGCTGGGGGAGTCGCGAGCGGGGGATGTGGACGAGGGAGAGAGAGACGGGGAGCAGGGAAATGGTACATTGTGACTGGTTTTGGAAGAGGTCCATGGGCAGGATGGGCGACGGGAGAGCGAGGCCATATTTTATATATATGGAAGAATATAATTCAAATTATAATACACTTAGCAGGTGTTATTGGCCAGCCGATCTCTGATTCTCAATTTCTTCAATCTCCGATCCCCTCAGCCACGGCCCGATTGGTGCAAATTTCCTCATCATTCTGCGACATTCCTTTCTCGGCGTCCCCCTGTCTTCACACCCCTTTCCCCCAGACTTACTTCCAACTTTCTGCGTGTCGGCTGTCGATGCACCGGAGAAATACGATCAGTTGCTACTCTGGTCTTCGGCCGTCTGGGGGACAACAAACTCATCCACGCTCTGTTCTTCATGTGTCCTCTTTCACCTCTTATGGGAGCCATGAAAGATGGCCACCCATCGCGCAACACAGAAGCCTTGCCTTGACTGATGCTGACCCCCAGGGATACACGTAAAGCAACAACATGTGTCCCTGCTTCAGAAGAGTGCATACCCAGCCATTTTGTCGACTTCCTTCTCTCTCCCGCGAACAAATGACGTTTGCGGCGTTTGGAGACTCTAGGTTCGAACTCAACGCATTACCGAAGACCTGGACCTCTCAACAGTTGGTACAAATATAGCCTATGATTTTGTTTCCAGATCGTGCCTCACCTCCATTCGACAGCTCAGTCACCTCCTCGAGTCCAGGTGGCACAGGAGCACACCGACCGCTCTCTTCGACCGTCGCCTTTTCTCCTTTGGCTTTCGCTAAGAAGCTCCAGAAGCCGAGCGTCCAACTCTTTTTGTCACATTACACTACCCCTCAAGCATTGCGGAGACAAAATTCGACGCGTTAGCACGAATTTACCTTGATCACAGGTACAATTCGTCCCCCCACCTTGTTCTTCGAAATCCCCACCGTAGCGCCGCCTTCTGAATTCCGAGCTGTTCCGTGCGTTCCCATCCTTTGTGCTAGTTTATGACTCACACCTCTTATCAGGATACGGTGTCTCAAGGAAGTTGGGTATGAGACGTAGCTTTTGACTCATGGGAATAACGTTCAATCTATAGTTTAGGCCCGCCTGGGTACCCTCAAAGTCTCTCTCGCCCTGCTTAAACCACCAACGTTCCACCATGCTTCTCAAATACATGAAGCTCACCCCTGAATGCCTTCATTCAGGCCCCAAAGCCCCGACGACCAGCGTCCATAAGAACATGACTCCGAAGTCTGACTTTCAAGTTTCCGTCCGCGATGAATAACCTACGCGTCCAGAGGAATCATCCAGGATTGGTTTGAGATAAGTCCCAGTAATCGCTGACTCTAACGGATGGATCATCATTTTTCTTTCCCTTTTCAGCTACCCTTCTACGAGCACCGTCACCCTGTGATGCCGCCCTTACCACTACGCAATACACCTCTGCCATCGAATCGCAATCACCCATCAGTGCATCTCACCCCATAAGACCAGGAGACTACTAGCGACTGAACCATTTAATCAGCTATAAAGTAGCGTAGACTCCTCGGCCCCTCATCGCGTAAGTGAATAAATACCTTCCACCAGCCGTTTATACACTCCGAGATCCCTCCAACAACAATCAGAAGACTTCGGAACCATGCTGCATCCCCCAAATCATCCCGCGGAGGTAAAACAAAACCAAAACATCCCCATTTACCATCGCGTAGATTTCAGAAGGTGGGGAGAGGGAGATATCGATCACCTGGACAGCATCATTGCAAGGGAGGGAGTGTCGGTGAGGCCTCGACTTTCCACTTCGGATTTCTATTTCCTTCCTAATCGACGCGACCCTGTCTATTTACCGATCATCGAGACATTGAGTGCTGAACACACCTTCACGGTCTTGCAGCATCTACCATAGAATCTAAGACCGCAATTGTTATTCGCAATCGACTAAATCGTACGGGAATCCATTCCGATCGCATGAAAAACGGGATGACATCATGATAAAGATCTATCCACGTTCGAGGAAGTCCACCTATTACTATGATCGAGTCATACGAACGTGAATCATAGGCACCTGCATGGACTCGCAACAAATCCCACTTCTAGTGCACGAGCCACTGGGCCGAATGGCGGCTAATCACCTCGGCAGACTTCAGTGACCAGATGGGCTGGCGGGTTGAGCCGAGAAAACAACCTAACTAGTGTCCTGATATAACTGAGGAGTAGAGTACATCGAGAATTACACTTGCTACAGACAGTGAGTGCGTGTCATGGTGTGCGACGCCATTGGGAGCCACAGAAAGGGAGAAGAAGACAACATCGTCCATCCATCATGTCTACAGCCCATGGAGATACAACGGAATACAAACAGTGAATGCGTGGAATAACATTAGAATGAGGGAGTCAATGAAGGAAAGAGGGAAGGGGAATACATAAATAATGAAATCCGAATCCAAGGGATGTCGTGGAGCAACGCTATCGGACTGGAGTCGGTCTCGTTGATCTGCGAACAGGAAGAGGCCGCAGTGGTTTGACACGACCCCGGGCTTTAGTCTTTGCATGAGCAGATTGCAATGACGGCGGAGGGGGTTGCGTTGAAGGACCTGTTTCATCAGAATCGCGCCGTGGACGCGAGCGAGGTCGTGAAACATTTGAGACAACAGAGGGCGGCGCGGGTCGTTTCCTGAAATGATAACGGGGCGGACTCGGAGCGGATTCGGATACATGCTGCGGTGTTGGGAATACAAGCGTTGGTGGTATGGTCGTCGATGCGGGGGCATGTGGTGGGGTATGCATGGAATCGATAAACGGATCATCAGGTGTGTGCGTGGTCGGGATCGAACGGAGAGAACCTGGAGGGGATGAAAGAGGAGAAGAGAAGTTGGATCCAACTTCTGTGGGCACACGCGACGGTTGGCGTTGTGATTTCAATTGCGACAGAGAAGGAGCATGTGTGTCTATCGGTATTTGTGAAGGAGGCATCTGTGCCTGTGACTGAGATGATTCGTCCAAATCGGAAAAGCCAAGGTCGGCATATGACAATAATTCTGGTTCTTGTATCTGAGAGTGAGCATCAAGCTGCGAAGCAGGCCTTGCGCTAGTATCTTGGATATCCCATTGGAGAGACCCATTAGGCGTAACAGTGGGTGTTCGGACGTATGGCTCTGATTCTTGTGATTCGGCCTGGTATGAAAGTGGCGGTTGAGAGCTAGATGGAGTCGAGAAGTCGCTTTGCTGCGACGAGCCAAAGCAGTCAAGTGACAACCCCGTACGCGACGATTGTCCCCCTATATTTCCCAATGCTGGCTGACGGACATGGCGAGTAAAGTATGGCACACGTCGGAGATTTGACGGCTGACTCGAAGGAATATCCGGGTCGGTTGGTTGACGATGAGGCTGGATTTGTCTCGGAACGTAGGCACGTATTGGGGGGAGTGTGCTCTCATAAGCGAAGTCTCTGACTTTGATACCCAGGTTCGCGAGCTCTTCGGGGGTTGGTTGATCGGATTTTGGCGCTTGTCGCCGTATGGGTCTTGCTGGAGTCAGAGGTGGCAGCTGCGATTGGGACGTGGATGCCTTTTGCATCGCAGGCACATGAGCACGCATACAGCACGAAGAAGTCTCAGTTGGACTCACAATCTGGCTGGACGATGAGTCCATAATTCGTGGTTATGTACAAGGTGAATGAAAGACAATATGGTACAAAGGGGACGTTGTCGTCGTCGTCGTCTCCCGCGGTGAGCTCGATGCGCTGGGGGCTGCGGGGGATGGTGGTGGTAGAGAACGAAGAGGTCAAATGAACATGGCGCAAATTCAAGTGCGTGCGATGTGGAAAGTCACAGTTGTTTTGACTCCGACGCTCCTTGTCATAAACAAACCACGTGCTTATCTCCGCGTCGCAGCCATCGCTTTAGGCGCTCGTACAACTTCACTAGCGTCGAGCGGGTGAGTTCAGAACTTCCTCTCTTTAGCTCAAACTCGCACCATCCCCGTCGCCGCGCTACCATTCAGAAGCTTACTTGCCTCAGTAATGCTTCAGAGAGCCTGGAGGCCCATCGCTGCCACTGGTCTACTCGGCGCATCAGGCTACGCGTTTTATGCGTATCGCTATTCCAGGAACCAGACTTTCGAACTTCCCGTCAAATCCAAGGGGGAAGACGGAAAAACCGTCGTTTCAACCAAGTCATTCCCTCTTATACCCATGACTGACGTGGACTCGCGAATACGCCAGCATGCGACGTCGGAATCGCGTCCAAGGCCCGGTGGCATCATATGGAAGCACACTACCGCGGCGTTGGCATCGAACGATCCTATAGAGGACGCAAATGCTTCTCAACTAATAACTAGGGATCCAGAAGACCCGTCGGCTCCAGGGGACTGGCTATTCTTCGCGGTGATGGATGGCCATGGTGGCTTCAATACGTCCCAGTTACTATCCCGTATTCTTATCAACGCAGTCTCACTGGAACTTTCGTCACTTATCAGAAAGCCTATTGCTCCCTCTGAACCCGGATACTTTAGCCGTCTACTGCCATCACGTACTTCTGCAGTTCCCACTCCAATCTCCACGCCCTCCGACGCAGACCCTCAGGCCGTGTCAACGGTTATTCAGACTGCTTTTACAAAACTCGATAATGAACTAGTTAATGCTCCCCTAAGAGTCCTTGCAAACAACATGAGCAGTGAGGCATGGAAGACCAAAGCTATCCCTGACCTCAGTCAGCACCCACTCGCTTTGCAAACGATGCTCCCTGCGGTCTCAGGTATATAAATAAGTCCTCGCCCAGGTCGGAACTCTGATGGAAAAATTATACAGGCAGCTGTGCTCTCTTGGCCTTGTTTGACACTGCACACAAGAATCTATATATCGCATGCACTGGTGATAGCAGAGCTGTCGCTGGCGTCTGGGAGCCCAGCGAAGGTGAAAAAGGCTCATGGCGCGTGGAAGTGCTCAGTGAGGACCAAACCGGCCGAAATCCCTCTGAAAAGCAAAGGTATACTCCTCGTACCCTCCCTCCAGGCTACAAGACCCTCACACTTGTGTTACAGAGTTAACGGCGAACATCCAGGCGAAGACGTTATTCGTGAAGGTCGAATCCTCGGGGGACTCGAACCTTCCCGTGCTTTTGGCGATGCTAGGTACAAATGGCCCCGAGCAGTCCAGGAAACGTCCGTCGCCCATTTTCCTTCTCCATTACAAGCACCACTAACACGCTATTATCAGTTTGAACGAGGCTTTCCTCGCAGGCAACGGAAGGTCAATGCGACCACCACCATCATCATTCAAAACCCCACCCTACGTTACGGCACAGCCAGTTGTCACACATCGAAAACTTTCTTTCTTACCTCTCGATGCATCTCAATCTCCATCTCAATCGAAATCACCCGCTCTTCGTTTCCTAGTATTGGCTACGGATGGTCTTTGGGACCAACTCTCCAACGAAGATGTCGTCAAACTCGTTGGTGGTCACTTGCAAGGGTTGAAGGGCAACGTCTCCAAGTCGGACCTCGATGCTGCTGTCCCCACGTCTACGGGCTCTCTTGGCGTCGATGGAAAGAACAAGATGCGGGCGAAAGATGAGGGTACATGGGCTTTCCACGATGAGAATCTTAGTGCACATTTGATCCGAAACGCTTTCGGTGGTGGTGATGAACCCAAACTGCGTCGGCTCCTCAGTATCCCTGCACCTTATTCCCGAAGGTACCGAGACGATGTTACAGTTACAGTTGTTTGGTGGGAAGAGGGACAAGAGGAGAATGCACGGACTGCGTCCCTCGCAACAGATAGCGTTAAAGCAAAGCTTTGAAAATTCGTTTCTCTAGCATGCCCGATAAATTCGTAATAATGTTATCACTACTATCATTTTACAGTTTTTATTCACCTCCTTGTCGAGCAGAGAAGCTCTTGGGAATCTATCGAGCACTTCGAAATCAATACCGATGAGTAAAAGCATTACAAAATCAACAAGTCCATTGGTCCGGAGTTGGCGAAAAAATCAAAGTCCCCTTGGTCGGCCTCTAGACCTTGACTTGCCATACGTTTGTTGCGGTTTGTGCATACGACCGTATGGATCCAAGCCACGGGTAGTGAGAGGTATCTTTGTAGTCGCGTACTTCTTTGCATCACTTGGAGTTGTTTCGACAGCGGTATCAGGGGATTTTCGCTTCTTCTTATTGGAACCGCCAGTGCTCGCATAAAAATTAGCAGGTGAGATGGGATTCGACGGCTTTTGGGGCGGTGGTGAAGAACGTGCATGATGTGGAGGCGAGGATGGCGGAGGCGGAGGAGAAGAGCGGGGAGGTTCGTTGGAAGTCGATCCACCACTATCTGAGCCATAACCAATGAGACCAAGCAGACTGTTGGATTTAGATGCAGCCTCGATTTTCTGTTTGATCTTTGCAGCTTGAGGGTCGACGTTCGTTGTAGGCGACAGGGGAGTGGACGAGTCGACCCCGTTTGCCAGAGAAGAGGGCAAAACTGGGCCGATGAATGGCTTGTCAAGTTTGGTGCCCGTGTCTTCATCGTCATATGACATCTCAACATCGCGAGCGGGCTCAGAGTCAGCCTTACGCTTCTTCATTGAAGCGACTACGCTCTTGGGAGTCATGAGGGTCGAAGAACCGAGGGTAGCCTCTAGCCCTTCGCCTTTGTTCCGCATGTAGAACAGCATGTATGCGTTCTTCAGTCCCAAAGGCAGCTTCGCGGTAGCAGAGACCGACTCGTCGTTCATCTCGTACCAACGGTTGTTTTGACTCTTAACGTAGGCATAATAATGGCCAGAGTTGGGTCCGCCGCCAGCGTGACATACCACCCCGTAGAGTGAGTACGTCGGACCGTATTTATCTTCGCTCATGACTGACTGGATGGAGACTTGTTCGTCGTAAGCAACATGGTGTCCAATTTTACGTCCGAGCGGCGAGAACCGTTTGAGATGCACCGTCAACACATGGGGTGCTTCATGTATGGTGAAGCGCTTCTGAGCATTGACGGGCCTCTTGCACCTGAAAGATGCCGCGTTGGTGGGATGTGCGGATTCAATGGAACAGGCTTACTTTTCGCATTTGTACTTGTCGGCTCCTTTGAGATAATCGACTGCCACAAACTTGCGGAAAGCTTCTTTGAGGGAATTGATGTTGTGGATATCCAAGCTCAAGTCCAGAATGCTATCAAAAGTGTCGCTGTTGTGATGGCAAGACTCGCATGTAACGCGTGAACGCAGCCTTCCTCCAAAAATCTTGTGCACCCAAGACGTCTCAGCAATCTTCGGATCCGGTTTTCTGGGCGCGAAGGTTAGACGAACACGCGTCAGGGCGACAACAGAAGGTCACTCACGCAGGTAAACCAGCCAAACACGTCTTCTGAAAGGCGTCTATTGCATACCGAAGAAATTCGTGAGAATCCTCTTGCCTTCCTTTGCGCATGTGCTTTGCTATCTCTGTAATGAAGATGTGGGCATACACCGAGCAGCGAAGGGGCGCATATACGAACGTTTTAGGTGGCCGCCAATCTCTTGAGGCATAAACGATCCCTTGCCGAGGTGCGATCTAAGCGCCACAGTGCGAAACGCACAAGTCATGCAAAAATCTTTGATAGGACCTGATCACGATATATGAAACCAGCCCACAAAGACATAGTGAAGTGTAACTCACAACCATCCGCCTTATGGCTCACAGCGACGCGAAGCAATGGTGGTGTATGCAGTAGGATTTGAAGAGCGCTGTTGAGAAAGCAAGAATTTCCCGAGTTGTGCAAGCCTTTGCCAACCACATAGCCTTGAGGCCATACCGAGTCGATTGGATACGGGTGGAGTGATACAGAGGCGCGTTTACCTGGATGCGAAGGCTGTGTGGGGGATGTGGGGGACGTGGAAGCCGGTTTCGGGGATTTTGGACGCTGTGGCTTGATCAGTGAAAAACACGTCTACCAATCCATCTACAACGTACATCAGCCTTGGAAGCTTTAATCCCATTCAGCGTAACCGTAGCTGGGGCGGTGGCTGGTGCATTTATGGGCTCGTACTTGCCTTCTGGTACTGCCAAAGCTCCAGAAGACGAACCCTCAACAAATTCGATGGCTGGTGGCAGCAACTTGTTGAAGGCCTCAAGATCCTTTGAAGGCCTGTACTTGATGTCCTCAGAGTCCAGCTTTGGAGAAAACTGGGGCGCGGCTGGATAGAGTGGGTTCGCCAGCATTCCAGTGGGACGAGGGCGACGACGAGGGGAGGAATAACTGTCAGAACACCAGCGTCGACGACAGGGGAGTCGAAATGGGCGTCTAAGCGAAAGGAGCGGGGAAGATATGGCGATTGCGTTGGAGGCGAGGTTGGACGGAAGTTACAAAAGTTGGGTGGTGCTCAATTGTGGGCTAAGCGCGCTAAGCGCCCATCCATGAAAAATTCCGACAATGACACCGACGATGTCACACTTATGTATGCTTACGCGAAGGCCACCCTACTCAGGCATCAGTGGGTATGATTGGATTAAGGAAACAAAATAAGGAGTATTGATACAGTGGGTTAATAAATATGGAACGAATGAGGTATGTAAGGGAACGTCCGGTTGCTACAGAGGGGTTGCAAAAAAGCCAATGCGAGAGAGACACAAAGAGAAACGAAGAACGAAGAACGGAACAACGCGTGATTTTCACGTTATATACCAGAGTAAGGAGGAGGCGCGGGCATCAGGTCACCTTGTAGCCATGTATCGTCGTTGGAAAAGGTATCCGCGTTAGGGGATGTTTGGAAGAACTCTTGGAACAGGACCTTCCCGATTTGTGCGCCACCGTTCAGTTTGAAATCAGGGAGTGCACCATCGAGTGAGATGGGGGTGGCGAGCAGTGAAGCTGCTGATGGGGGTGTGGAGGTTGGCGTGGAAGAGGTTGATGACGATAGCGAGGGCGTGGCAGGATACGACGGTTGGAAGCTATAGTATGGTGGTGTTACTGCACGGTACGCGTTGTTCGCAGAGGTGGGCGCTGAGWCAGGATTGGTCCNNATCCAACCTGCTAAGACGACTGAGTGGGTCCCTCATCAAGGCTATCCGCCTGGGCACCACACTTCAGATCTTTCATTTCTTCGCCGATAAGCCCGTGACGCACGTTGATCCAGACTCCCCTGACCTCCAAATGATGAGAGAAGTGAAGGGCTTCGACGCTCAAGCGCAATCCTCTGGAACCTGGCGTGTTGGTGTCATGGTTTGTGGTCCAAAGAACGCAGAGGGTACGGAGGCTACCTTTGAAGGATTTTATACGAAGTATTTGTAGGAAGATACGGGCTATGTTTTGTTGACAATGAGGCGTAAGATGATATCGTCTACGAGGAGATATAGCTCATTGATTCTTACCAACGGTCGCCGATGCCGTCAGAATTATGCTGCGCTGATATGATTGTCCTTTTGTCGACTGGGTGCAGTGACTTCAATCTTTGGTCTCATGACTCAATATCGCCATGGGATGTGTTGTGAACCCCACGTCTTACACAGCTGTATCACCCTCCTCAAAGGGCTGGCTGCGGGGCGAAACAACGGGATAACTTTTATTTGGCCTATGTGTCGTATTCTTTGAGTTACGCTGCACTCGTTAAATCTCGAGCAGATAAATTTTCATTGAATTTTCTCTGATGTTGAAATGCTGATTTGCCAGGAAGGAGCGAAACCCAACTTGTATCTGTTAAATGTTTAGACCTTGCTCGCTTCGCTTTTAGCTTCCCATTTCAAGACTACTCACCAGTACGCAAGCGGTTGAAATCGAGATCAGTGGGCCATTGTCTGTAAATGGATACTCCCTTTGTATCCCAGATTCCCGTAAGATCGTACCGAGGGCTCGCGTGGCGCAATCGAGATACTCTACAGTACAAATGCGGGAGCATTTTTAGCCGCACTTTGGGCAGCATCATATTGCAGTGGCGATGGAGATCGTCTCAGGGAGGTCCTGGATTGCAATGGATGGGGCTGAACTGCTCAGCTAGTCAGCCTTGCGATGTTGAAAAAAGGCATGCAGAAGTTGACCAAGGGGAGCGTCGCAGAAAATTTATTTGGGTGCAAGTCAGTTGGGGGCTTTCAGTCCAGGAAGCAATAGATCAATAAGAAAAGCGCGTTCGACCTCCCAGCAGGATTTGAACTGGATTTGAATCAGCAAGACGAGTACTTACTTGCCCTTAGGGCCGGGCGCTTGATGTATTCGCGGAGTCCAAAAACTGACAACAAACATGTTCGTCTCTGGTTCTGACTACAAACGATCTTCCTTGTTAGGACGACCTTGTCGCGCTCGCGCGTGGCGCATGGATTCTCAAGCGCTCATCTTTCTCATGCCACAGTCCTCCCCGCTTCCGAGCCCATGGATCGACAAGGATGGCGATGACGGTTGACCTGCGTCTGGCCATGATGGTTTTCATGGTGTGATCATGGTGGCAGTACTTCAGGCGAGTTGGTAGTCGCGCTATCTACCATAAACTCATACCTGAAACCAACTTCCTAAAGGACTGCTCATATATGGAACAAGAGACACTTTTCTTCAACTTTTTGGTCCGAAATATGCCGTCTTCCTTACGTTCCTTCTTCTCAGTCCATATAAGGACCAGTATCATTGGACAACCCGAAGAAATGCCCACCTAATTCCTTCTAATAACACCTATCTATATTTCACTCTTTTTGAGCTTGCAGGCCAAGCTGGAAGGGTTGTTTCGACTTCCGTTTACTTTCCGTAACCGTGAGTAACACGCCAATATCTTTCGTCGCTTTTTTGACGTGAGCCAGCATACTGCATGGGACTAGGAGCGTACATGGGCAACCAAGACTTCGCAGAGACGCTGACGCCGTCCTCTTCGTGCCAGGGATCTGCCTTGAGATCGCCTTCAACACCCCCGATCCCAGACGCGTCTCCTCGTCCTTTGCAGGATGATGCTGCGCTCTGGGAACCTACGACATGGGAACCCATCGCGTCTTTACGCCCCCATCGCAAGAAGAAACCTGCAAACCATATACCCCGTCCTCCAAACGCCTTCATCCTCTTTCGCTCCTACTTCATCCGCTCCCAACATGTATCCTCCATCGTGGAGCCCAATCATAGCACGCTATCTAAGATCATAGGGATGACATGGAAGGGATTGAGTGATGCTGAGAAGGAGGTCTGGTTTCGGAGGGCGAAGAAAGCCAGCGAAGATCATAAGAAGAAGTGGCCGAAGTACACGTTCAGACCCATTCACGGTTCGAAGAAGAGCGATACCAAGTCGTCTTCTCTCAATGCGGGGATGTCCGCTCCTCCTGTATCGCCCGGAAACGGCGGCGGCGGACGACGAATCAGAGAGGTCGAGCCCACCGACGACGCCCGGTGTAAGAAGATCGCGGATTTGCTTTCTTCTGGCCTGCGCGGCGCCGATCTTGACGATGCGATCAGGGAATTTGACCAAAACCATGTTCCACCGGTCGTTACGAGATTTGAGGCACCTTTGACTGCGGAGGAGTATGCCAATGGCACGAGAAAGGTTAAGTCCTCGACCACTGCGCCTACTTACTCCCAGACAGCTACAGCAGCCTCGATAAGCACGCCATACCTACCTCTCAGAGCACCGAGTCTTCGTGTGAGTTATGCTATCCTCTGTTTCTTACAATCGACTTATGACCCTACCTCAGACCTCAAGCTCAAGTCCGGACCAAGCTATCTCTACATTCTCTTCATCGTCACCGGCGTGCTCCCCTCAGGAAGATATCCTTCGATCGGACTGGGTGGACAATCCTCACCACAATTGGTTAGCAATGCCAACACCGAGAAGAACACTCTCCCTTGACCACCTTTGTGTACCATCTCATTCTCATGACGCGTCGCATCCAAGTTCACCCTTGTCTGCGACATCGTCGTCTTCTTCGCCTTCGAGTGCCAGCTCCTTTGAGCTGACCCTTTCCTCGCCTGCGCATTATGTGGGTCTCCCTCCTCTCAGTTACTCCGAGCGCCAACACCCCGGGGATTGGCAAGTGACTCTGCCCCAACCTGCAGTTGCTGACCAATCATACGCTCGATACCTACCATACGAGTCAAATCCAGGTGGACTCACTGTCTCGCCAGATCATCCTGATCACCCACACTGGTCTTTCCCCGCCACACAAGAGCCTCCTCTGACAGAGCGCTACGGATATACTTATGGATGTCCTCCCTCATACGTTGAAATGGGCGCCGTGTTCCCTGGCTGGAGCTCCGGAGAATGATCATATTGTCTAATTCCAAAATTTCGGACTGATGGACATTTCACTTTTGTTCTCATTTTCATTGTTCTTGACTAGTACATTTTTATCTCTCTCTTCAACCAACTGTATCCCTTCGCTTCGCTCGAAGTGATGTATCAAAATAGGTGGATGTTTGTAGCCTACGAGTTTTATTCGTTTATGTGGCAAGTTCATGTTGAAATCCAAGGAAGCAAAAATCACTTACACAAGGTGCCTCGACCCCGGATCGAACGAGGGATCTTCGCATTACGAGTGCGACGCTTTACCACTGAGCCACCGAGGCATGAGAAGGTATCCGTCAAGTGCGTGGTTGAACGGTTTACTCACCTTGGACGAAACTCTTTTCACGAACTTGACGATCTCATCAACAGTACCACTCTCGTTATCTTCAAAGACAGCATGACCTCCTTCAATCTGCACATACTCCAGTTTCTTGATGAGGGGTCTGAAGAAGTCCACGATTGGTTGGGGCTTGACATTCTGATCATCCTTTCCAAAGATCATCTTCATCTTCAACTCTCCACTCCGCCCAACTTCCTCCAGCCTCGCTCGACTTTGCTCCCTCCATGGGGTAAGTAGGCCTAAAGTATCAGGGATTTGGAGGAAAGTCTGACCGATATATTGCATGCGGACGCTAAAAGGGATCTTGGAAGGTTCGAGAAAGAGGTTGTTCACCCAATGTTGGTGGACGAGGATTGCGTCTGTGACGTTGGTGTTCTGGAAAAAGTCGCCCGCGTTCCCGTTCGGTCCTACGAAGAGAGGCGCGAGTTCAGGGCCATACGCTGGTCCGCCGCCGATGGTAATAGCGCCGAGAATAGGTAACGGGTTGAAGGCGTGGGCGATGTCGGCGATGATAGCAGCTAAGAAAAACTTAGAACCACGATTGGCAAGGAAGGGTAGGTGTTCTTACCCGAGAGACTCCTACAGTAACGTCAATGATCAGGTTTGGCGGTTTATGACACAGGACGTACCATCCGACGAAGACAGGCTTCTTGAGGTTAAATCCTTTCACGACGGTATCGAAGTCAGCGGCCATTAATTCCTGCGTGTACGCTTCTGGTTGAGTTGGCTTATCGCTCCGCCCGAAATTCCTCATATCATATCGAACCTGGGGAATCGGTCGGGGGTCAGTACAACGATGGAGAAATGATTGAATGACGTTCATACCAGATAAAAGTCATTTTTCAGCCTTGGGTGCTCGAACAGTCTATCGTAGACTATTCCACTCAGCAAGCCGCCATGAACAAATACAATGCTCTGCTTCATGGGGTTGCCAGTAGCGTCAGCATAGATCTTGGTACCGTCAGTTGATGTGAGGATCTTGACGGTCGTACCGGAGTGCGGATGAGCGCTGACTGTCGAGAGCGATAGGAGGGTGACTGAGAGGAATAAGAGAGGCAGAAACATGGTTATTCGCTCAAGTCACGATGGAAGTGCGACTGGAGGTTGTAGCACAGGTATGTAGATCGTGGGCTTTTATATTCCGTCCTCAACATTTCGTCAGAACTTCTATAGCGACTGAAGCATCGCGTTTGGAGATAGGACCGTTCGGAGAAGTTCGACGTTACCAGCGCTGCTTGCGCCACACGGTCCCATTAGCGTTTTGATTGACGGAGGGATCATCGTCAGGAACGGTGAGCGGGAACAATAATACGACGAAGCCCCAAAGGAGACTGCGAAACGTCCAAGAACACGTTCGCCGTATCAGACCGAGATACTGATAGAGTTGGTCGGTTCAGAATGACGAACCACGGCGGAATGGTAAGCGGCGCCACCAGGCACCACGGTGAGGCTCCCAGTCTTCCAAAGAGAAAGTAGTCTTATTTCCAGAAGGAGGATTTCCGACTACGAAGCGAGAGGAGAGATCCTATACTTTGAGAGCGAGCAGCCCGCACGGTGGCTTGACTGTTTGATATCGGGGAAAACTTCCTAGATGGAGATGGGACCTACGAACTAGAGCAGGGGTAAGCCTGCACATCAAAAGATGGAAATTGCATGGCTTAGACTTTGTAGCCTTTGAGCCATCTAACCGATGAGAGATGTGATGATGCGGTCGATGAAGGGCCTCCAAAGAAGGATAAGCTGAAGCTTGTGGGTGTGGATAATGGAGGCCGTTCAAAACGTTCTTCGCGACCAAAGCGGGGCCGAGAATAGAGTATGATAGTACACTCGAGACTCCGTAAGTTAGAGTGATGTTCATAGACAAGGTAGTCGAATGTCAGCCTTGGGTAAGTCACGACGCGTGCGTGTGGGTATCTCTCCAGCGGCCACACCATCGAGACCAATGACGCTGTCAAAAAGCTCTGCCTGAGCTTGCAAACGTGAGGCATCGCGCATTGACTAAGCTTTGCGCTACTTGTATTTGCATTGACGAGGTCAATGCACGGTGGCGTACGCGCATTGTCGCGTCAGTGGCACGAGGATGGCAAAGCGGGGTCTTCACGTGGGCGCGTATAAAGGGGCGATGGTCTACATCCTCCTCTTCATCGCAGTTCCTCCAATTCACACTTTTCGACCGCATACCACCACCACCACCGTATTTCTTTCATAAACATCGTATCCATTTCTTCTCCTGTCAGCAGCGACGATGAAGAGAACTAGGTCGACCATCGATGCCTCTGCCACAGGTATGTAGAAGTATTCGTCGGGTGCGAGGTTGAGAGCTGAGCAGAGTTGCTTTATGTAGGTGGAACAGTCGCGTCCGAAGGACACAGCAGGACCATGGAGGGTCGAGGACGCAAAGTACGGAAGGAGACCGGCATGGGAGACGTCACTGTTCCTCAGCAACTAGATCTCTCCTGCGGAGGGAACGGGCGCGGGGTTGTTGCCGACAAAGGCTCCAGAGTTATCAGTACTTCCGTCGAGTTCCCTGGCAAATCTAGAAACGGAATCCCTGCCACCGTGCCCATTTCGACGTCACTACGGACAGTTTTCACAGGCGTCGACGTCAAGGAGCAGTGCGCAGCGGTGATTCTGCTCAATCTTCAATACCCTACGAACTTCGAGACTGGAGAAGGAGTATGGCGGCCAGACCTAATCGCTGAACGGGGAATCACGGCCGAGATACCGACCTGGAAGAAAGACCCCAAGCGATCGGGGAAAGTGATGACAGCTGAGGGCCTTGGAGAAGACGAGGCCAGAAAGAAGCAAGCTTCGAAGAGAGGGCGGCCTATGAAGCGAATGCCGAAGGCTACCATGTCCGAGGAGGGGGTGATGTCAGAAAAAGAAAATGTCGGCGAAACCGTAGGAGATGGATTCGTACCTGCAGCGACCGGTGAAGAGGTCGAAAAGGCATCTTTTTTGCCAAAGGTCAATACACTGCAAGATATGAACAGGAAATATTCCACCACGGCGAGCGTTCAGGAGACTGGGAGTCACTATAACACTCGGAGCAGGAAAGTGTCTACAAGGTTACTGTAAGATTTACGGAATGACGATAGAGTAGCAAGACGGACCTTTGAAGTATTGCTTCGTGTACTCATCTTTGAAATACTTAATCGTATTCATGAACTTTTCATCAATTACTTACTTAGAGATATTCAGGCCCTTCGTCTGGTCACTGGTGACGGTAAGATGTTTACGGTCTACCCATGGTGGTGATCCCGAAGAGACATGGCAGCTTATCAGCTCTGCAAGGCAAGTCACGTAGTGACTCGCAAATCGCACCAGGTAAACCGATAGAATTGGATGTGGAAGGGGTGAAAGGAGTGAAAGCATCGGATGGAAATAAGCACCCCTGTCAAAATCACGTGACTCTGTTTCGTCCGAAACCCCGACGGGTGTCAGAGCTCGTACTCTGATGCTGCTCGAGTAGTCACGTCGTCGTCCTTTGCTTGCCATCTGGGACTCAGATATCTCAAATATACCCTGCCAGAAGGGTCTCAAGAGAACCGATTAATAGAGTCCATCGCGAGATCTCGCCTGGCCCCGGCTGGTCCTCATCTCAAGGATACTCTCTTCCTAGCCGATTCCTATGCAACGCGCCGCCAAGCTCGCATACTTCTCCTATGACACTCATCTTACGAATTGCTATCAAATGATTGTCCATCCATACTCCAGAGAATAGTCCTCCGAGGCCGTGTACAACATCGTTATATTCTTAGATGGACAGATCTTCTGGAATCCTATGCCGCTTCGGACATCCCCGTCGCTCTGACGGGTCACAGGGCCAGTCTCATTATGTCCGCGCTACTACTACGTTCCTCCACCTCCACTGGCAGCAACGACATGGACCCCCTTTCCATCGCAGCATCCATCGTGGCGTTCTTGGACGCCGGAGCAAAGCTCAAGCTATCATTGAGCAAGGTGAGTGTTCTCAGATCAGTTTGTAAAATTGAAGCTGATGCCTCTCTCCCAGGTCTCGGGAAACAGAGCTCATGCACAATCCCTAGCTCGCGACGTGTTTGATACATTATTATCCTTGAACGCGCTATACGAGATGAACAAGGGTTTCCTCAACACAAACCCAGAAATTGCCCCGCTGCGGGTTTCCCTTCAAATATTAGCGAAGTATGTGGTGGAAGAACTACTCTGTAACTGCGCTAAAATTTAATGTCCCTCGTAGTGACCTTGAACGTGCGCTGGTTCGCTTCGAGGCTTACGCAGCGTATGGGATGAAAAATGGATGCAGGATGAACCAAATCGTCGCCAAATTCAAGGCTTGGCTCCTAGCCAATAAGGTTGAAGCTGAGCTCTCCCGACTACGAGAGAGTATCCAGAAGTTGATTACCCAGTTCCACGTATTTTTTTTTTTACCCCAATCGGCGTCACAAGCTTGATCCTCAAGTTTTCCCTAGATCTTGGTCTCTATTCGAAGTGAAATAGCCATCGCAAGGCTTGAACACGCCAACCTCCAGATGGTCGAAGATCGGCGAGCCCGAATTTTACAATTTGACACGCTCTTCTCTCAGAGTACACATCAAGCGTATATGACTTTATTTGTGAGTTTATCCTGGTTGACTATTCTTCCTCTAAAATAATTTATGCTTCCCCTTCTGCTTCCCCTTCAGAACCAGTCGCCACTCAGCCTCATAGAGATCCAATACATCGACTTCAAGGCTCGGAATGTCATTGCACCCCTTGAGACGCCATCTCTTTTGGTATCATTTTCTGATGAAGATGACGATATCAGTATGAGAAAGGTCACTTGTTACTATCGAGACTCTGTCCCTGCCCCCACCAGATCAATGATGGCTGCACTCCTCTGTGATCTTGCAACGATCCAGAATCATATCCATGCGAAGAACGTATCCCACATCACTCGGGGTATCGCAACAATTGTGATGCGGCTTGTATCCACGCTTCATGTGTGCCAGTGCTCCGAACTCAGCAAGAAGTTGCTCAACGTGGCCGAAAAGGTTCTCCGCCGTACTCTGAATGACCCAAACCTAGTTCAAGGCAGCAAAGATAACCTGTATTATTGGTTGTCGTCAGCTATCATCGCCAAGTTACACTTCATGCTCCCTCAAGGAGAACGTGTTGAGCTGGCACGCGAGGCTATTGATCTGTGTCGCATGCACTTGACTTCCCCGACTTCTCGATGTTCCATCCTATACCGCCGTGTTCGCTTGAATTTTATGCTCAACCAATGCGGACACCTGATCAACGCAAATGATATCTACGCGACTCCAGGGGAAGCCGTGGCAACCTATTTAGATGCCCTAAAACTCCTCTCCTTGGATGAATGGTCAAGCCTTGATGAAGGCTCCGCAGGGTGGTCAGCATTTCATCCATACGCTCTCCAATCCTACATACGCACGTTGTTCCTCCTATCGAACTCGTATGGGCTGAACGGCGAATACACCCGAGCGTATTACACGGGGAGGGACTGCATCGCGGCGATGGACAAGCTTTTGAGCTGTCATTTTCGTCCGCCGCGAAACTTCAGCTTCTTCTCCATGGAACGCCTTGAGTTGGAGCAAGGATTTTGCTCGATGACGAGTATAGTCCGCGGCCCATACTTCGTCCACGTCGAAGGTGAATCAAACGAAGAAGAGGGATTGGTGCAATGGGGAGAGGCCCTGTAGACTCGTTTCCTCCCACTTTGATAGACTGAGGAGCCGAAGATAGTCGGGTAATCGATTGAGGCTGTGAAAGCCATGATGTACTCTACATGTTCGAAGATACCCTATACCCTCTGCTCAACACTAACTCCAGCAAATTCCAAGCGGCTAAGGGTTTCCATCCAGGTGGTATGTGTTCCGTCAGCCGCTCTCAAATTCATCGTAATTCGATTGACCATGATAGCTGTGAGGCTGATTTCCCAGTTAGATTAGTTAGAATATGGTCGAAAGGCAGCGGTGCGGGACGTACATCATGGCCGGACTTAGGTGGATCGCAACAAAGGGAAAGGGATTAGTAATTGTCAATCGAGTGAGCAGAAGAACCATACTAGTCGTGTGTAAATTGAATCGCTGGCCGATTCTAGATGTCATATGTGAGACTCGACGTTCAGAGGGGTTTTCAATCGCGAATGATGCTCACCCGGGTGAAGAAGATGAGGAGAAGCCAGACGAAGTTAGACGAGAACACTACAAAGAAGTAGATGGTCCCATCTCGTTTGATGACTTTGAATAGCTTCCCCAGGTAGAAGTCACCGCCGATAGCTTGAGTGCTAGCAGAGAGAATGACGGCGAATGCTATGACATCCAAGGCTAATCCCAGGGACAAGAAGGATATCAACGCTGGCGTTCTAAAGGTTTCTAATACTAAACCAAGTCCACTTCAAGTCATGGACTAAACGCACGCACGTCGATGAGAAAAATGTAAAACGTAGGACGCAGGCTAGAGCGAAGTTTCAGTTCTCAGATTCATGGACATGGTTACCTTTCGAGACGTACCGTGAACCGCGCCCGATACTGCGACCAGTGGCGCTTCCGGGCCTTTGTAGGCAAGAACTTCATATAAGGTATGACCCACGATAGCACCCTGCGCAGCGATGAGGAGACCACACACTCCCAGGATGACTTTGTTGCACTTCATAAGTGCGTAAACACTATGGCTAGTGAGATCAGTGTCATGAGACTGTGTTCAAGCATCACATACCGTAAGAACAAAATCATTTCAGCGGTACACGTCACACATATTTTCCCAACAATTTGTATGGTTGCGGAAGGCTTGCAGCTAGAAGTCCAGTGAATTTTGCGGCGAGGCATCAGGCAACAAGTCTCGACGTACGACTAGAATGGGAGGCGGTGGTAAGGTTGAAAGTTGAAAGTGTGTAGGAGGTGATCAGTACTCACAGAGGAAGGGTCAAGTTGAGCTGTCGAGGGGTCAGAGCGAGGAGTCAGATATTGAGCGAAAGACGAACCAATGACGGTGGCGACGACAACACAGAAAGGATAATATCGGTTCTGGTGTAGACGCAGCATCAAGAAAGGCGGCGCTTGACAGACCCATGGCTGGAAACGAACCACAATAAACAGCCAGAAGACTGACATAAGGTGTTAGCCTGATGAAGAATTCCGTGTCAAATGAGATGCGTACCGAAGGACTTTCTACGACTCCAGAGATACTTAACCTCAGCCCCGAGGGTGAGAGTGTAATCATACACCCAGAGGGCAGAAGTA
>JAPEVF010000382.1:0-42710 GCA_029747585.1 Pleurotus djamor
ATGCCAATTTTTCCGCACCGATGGAAACCATCATCGAGCGACTCGAGCTCCCTGAGCTTGAGGAACTGTTTTACTTCTGCCAGCCCCCATTCAACTTGTTCAAAGTCCCATGCCTTAAACGAGTACAATGGCCCCTTCATTTTGGCCATGGGCATGAAAATTGTCACGTCACTACGCTTCTATCGGATTTCTGTGGACTTCAGTTGGACTGGACTCTGCTCATTGAGTCCCCTTGTACGCACTTCCATACTTATCTGTTGATCAACATGCACTGACAGGAAATATTAGCCAGTGGGACGGAAAGTACGCCTCTGTGTCGCTCCTTCCCAAAAGAAATCATCGCTTCAATGCGACACCTGACTCTCTCCATAATTCCGTGGTGTTCCGCCGAGCACGCTATCTCAACCTTGAAGTACCTTGAAGACACATTTCCTTCTTCTGTGATTACTTGCCTCATCGTCATATTCGTCATCGATGCCGAAGTTATGGCTGACGAAGTCTGGGATGACACAAGTTGGGATCTTGTTGCTTCACAACTTCGTCTCTGCGTCCTCAGACTGTGTCCCACCGAAACCATATCGGTTGTCTTCCAGATTAGTGCATGGCGGGAGCCCTACTATCCTAATGAGGAGTTGTTGGAAATCGAGCGTACCACTGACCCAGAGGACATTGGGGACATATACATTGATGATTTGGATCGAATCGGAAATGTCTATTACAGAGTGCAGGCCCAGGCTGAGCGCGCTCAGAGAATGATGGATATGCAGCTTTCCCGGATAAAAAACATGAAGTGGTCCATCTCTGTGGAGTATAAAGAGGAGGAGGTCGTTTGGTGAAGGGATGAACCTAGTTGTAGTGATGAAGGTTACCTTGTCGTTAAATAAGAGGGACTCATGCCACTTGACGGTATTGCCCGACATCAGTTATATTGAATTTGGGGAAAGTGTCAGACAAGGCCGTAAAGTACAGATGGCTAGAGAAATCCGATTATACAAGCTGAATTACAGTAAAGAGAACCAAGTCCTTTTAGAGCCTTAAGAATAATGATAAATGGGACAAGAAAACAATCACGAAATTACAGCTTGAAACCACCCTTCCAAAAGCGACCGAAGGTGTTGTCTGGGTCGTAGACGCTTTGGATACTCTTCAGGCGAAGATGGTTGGCGGTACCGTAGGACGAGTAGACATCTTGCTCAGGCAGGGCGTAGTTCGAGTACAACCAGGGATGATGTACGTTCCGTGCCTTGGCTTCCTGAGTGGCCCATGCAATCACTCCGCGAACAGCACTCTCCATTGCAGCGTCGTCAGACCTGGATGCCCACACGGTGTTGAGGTTGAGAACTACATATACAAAATTGGTCAATGGTGCGTGCGTAAGGATCAACAGGGAAAGGCTCACGAATGAGGTCGCCGTCCGCAGGGGAGAGTCCGAGGGGAGTTCCACCATTTGCAGCTGTAGCTTGGAGATGTGTCACAGCGATGGGTTGGAACGACGCAGACCATTGGACTCGAGGCTTCCCAACGAGAGGCGCAAAGAGCTCATGGCACTTCTCGTAGATACCAATTGCCATGTCCACATCAATCTTCAACGTCACGGTCGAAAATATACGCCGCAGTCCAGAAGGGAAGGCATCGTCAACCTCTCCACTCAACGACTGTTGATTGGTATTTCCGCGGATGGAATCAGTGCCAGGGATCGATGGGACAGCCAACATATCGTCGAAAAGATCTGTTTGCGAGACGTCGGCACCGAGGTAGGCATATGAAGAGAAGATCGTGTCGTTCTGCATGATCTCGTTGTAGCCCCACACAACAGAGCCTCCGCCATGGGGATCGTTCCTCAGCTTCACCATCATCTGTGTCATGGCATTGAATATCGCGGGGCCAGTAGAAATTGTATGTCCTCTGAATCCACCCCACTTGGGGGTCAGTGGGTATGCCTTGACATCGAAGCGAGTGATGATGCCGAGGTTGGTGCTCCCGCCCTTGAGACCCCAGAAAAGATCAGGTTCCGAGGCTGCGTTCGCGTTGACAATTCGCCCGTCGGAGAGAACGACCTCATAGTTGACGACATTGTCAGAGGCGAATCCATGTTCTGGCGATAGGTTTGAGAATCCACCTGTCAAAGTGATCAGCGCTCACACTTCCGATTGATAGAAGACGTCTGCTTACCTCCAAGAATGAAACCACCCACACCCACAATATTTGAGCGGCCACCAACGACTGTGACTCCAAACGGGTCTAGGGTGTCATATACCGCCCCCCATGTGCCTCCAGGACCCAGGCTCGCGACTTTCTTGTCTGCAGACAGCGTCGTTGCATTGATGAGTCGAAGATCAATAGCAATACCGGGGCTGGCAATATTGGCTGCACCGGCCCAAGGCATGTTTCCGACAGACCGTACAGAAAACGGACATTCGCCTTGCTTGACAATCTTGACCGCCTCAGATATATCTTCTGCATTGGTAGCAGCAACACGGCATTGTGCTACGAGCTCCGACTCCTGAGGGGTGTAGTACGATGCGCTGAGCTCCTGGAAGCCCACAGAGCCAGGTAGCATGACTTTGTCGCTACCGAGCTTGGTCAGCAGGTCCTGACACTGGAATTGGATACACAATCAGGAATAACCTCGATCGAAGAAAGTAAGAGACTTACACAGCCGTTGCTGGCGACAATTTGCCTTCTCAATTCATTGCTGATGGTGGCTGCTTGTGATGAAGCGATGAGAACGAAGAGAAGGAGAGATGAAAAGGAAGAGGGCATGTTGAGGAAGAGTTAAGTAGTTGCTTGGTGAATGGTTGACTTCCGTCCACTGTATCTCTTTTTATACAATGAAGAATTTCTCCCAGATGGACACGCGACAGTGGGTTCAACGTCAATTACCCACTGGCCTCCCGCTTCCAGACCGAATGCGCGAATGACGAGAAGCACATCGCGACGTGGATATGATTGGTTGTCACACTCTAGAATGTGGATTTGACAAGATGAGCATTTCGTGTGGGTTGAGTTCGTCTGAAGTCGCCGTACAGGTGGCTCGTGTCCCACATTTGGATTTTGCTAAACCAAGTTTACCAACGCTAAACTGTTGAAACGATGTTGAGAGTCGGAACGTTATCTTAACTGGGATGAGCGTACCCTCCAAAGAGCCATTGATAGCCGAGACACAGGCACAATGTAATCTGGCGAGCGACAATTAAATGAAGGCGTGAGGCGAGACCTTCGAGAAAGCCATTCATTGGCCATAGTTGGAGGGGCTTAGTTGTCGCAGCCTGGTGCTCGCCCTGCGAACCCAAAAGCAGGATGATGCTGGGTCGATGTTGGGTGTACTTAACATTCCCGGAAGTAGGTTTCATAGACATACACACAAGAAGACAAGACTTAAGCTCCAATTACCAAGCACAGTGTCCGCCATCGACCTTGATACTGTAGATGGCCATAAATTACTGCTTTACCTGTGTGAACTGATGGATGACTTACTCGCTTCCCGTACAGAATGAGGAGGCATCACTTGCAAGCCACAGACAAGCACCGCGCAGCTCATCAGGGCGTCCGAGCCTGCCTATTGGGTTCATGCCGGACCACTCCTTCCGCACCTCGGGNTTTTTTATCCAAGAAGGCAGCAGTCATTCTGTATTAACAAGCAAAATGTGAAGTTCTGGTTAGTGTGGATTATTGGACACNAAAAAAGAAGCGCAGGCACTTGGTTTCGATAAATCCGGGGCTGAGAGTATTGACACGGATTCCTTTGACGCCGAGTTCGCAAGCCATCGATCGAGCCAGCTGAAGCACAGCAGACTTGCTAGTCTGATACGCGAGCCAATGTTGGTCCTGTCAAAC
The DNA here is from genome assembly GCA_029747585.1 of Pleurotus djamor. Lineage (NCBI taxonomy): Eukaryota > Fungi > Basidiomycota > Agaricomycetes > Agaricales > Pleurotaceae > Pleurotus > Pleurotus djamor. Next base: position 3,838 of record JAPEVF010000382.1, read on the forward strand.
ACCAGTCACATGAGATTCCGTGGAATATATACAGCAGGAGAAACTCACCTTTATCGTAGTGGTACCGCATATACTCGCTGTCATGATGATGCTTCCTGGGATGCCTAACTTTTCCATCTGACGCCCAGCCGCCTGCGCGGTGTGCAAAACGCCGTTGACGTTGATGGTCATGACCTTCAATCAAGCCTCCAGTATGAGCACAGGTAGTCAAATTAACTCGTCATGGGAAAATGCACCTTGTTGAACGCGTCGGCAGGATACCCCAAGCACTCAGCGCCGGCCAATATACCTGCATTAGCGAAGCAGATATCCAAGCGGCCTTCCTTGGCGACAATATCTTCGGCGATCTTCCACATTTGTAATTGATCAGTAACATCGCCACTGACGTATTCAAGGCGTCCGTTCTTGACGCCAGGAGCTGAGACGGGAAGTGCTGAAGCGAAATCCTGAGCAAGTTCAAAGTCGGTGTCGGGATCTTGGGGAAGGTCGAGACAGTAGACGACCGCGCCAGCTTCAGCAAATCCAAGGGCAACTTCCAAGCCGATCCCGCGTTGACCACCTGTCACAAGGGCAACTTTCTTTTCCAAGGAGAACTGGTTGAAGACGGAGCGACGCGGAGTCTGGCCGGAGAGCGCAGCAGACATGCCAACGAGAGGATTCGCCATGATAGTTGATACATAGAATTCCTCACATAGTCTGTGTATAAGAGAGATGGGAATCCACTCTCAAGCGCGATGGATTTGTGACTCAAAACTTTTGCTTTGGAAGGAGCTCGGCGTATCCCCGACTGGGCTTTTGTGTTGGTGAGAAGTTCTTCTGTGGCCTTTGTCGGCCACCATTCACAAGGTGAATTGTTACGATGTTACCCGAGGTGGAGCCTTGATTAAAATAGGAATCAGTTGATGTAACCAATGAAAAGAGATCAACTGAACGAACTGTATGATGCGGCATGAAGACGTGCTACATCTCTAGCAACACCCATGGGTTGATACATAGATATCTGGGCAGTGGATTGTCCTGAGTATTTAGTACTCAAGCGCATTCGCCCGTTGGTCCAACTTGAGCTGGAGCTTGCCGCGCTCCAGAGTCTAGCGTTAACGGAATTTTTGAGGTGTAAATCGGAAGTCTTATTGAAGGAAGAGTCGCCACATTCATAAGAGAGGGCTACTCTGAGGCAACCCGACTGACTAACGAAAGCGTGTCCGACGAGACAGTCAATAAATGACGGAGGCGTGGATTCCGGTTGCTGAAGGCATTGCGAGAAGCAGATAGCAGATACATAGCAGATAGCAGATAGCAGATAGCAGAATTCGAGTAACGCTCTCTAGACTCCAGAGCGCGGAAGCAATGTATCCGGTACAACGCAGAGGTCGGAAGACTCAGCTTGAGAACCAACCTGGGACTCGGAGCTGCCTATCAACACGTGATCACGTGTACTTGCCTTTGTCGGACATTGGTCGCGTGATGCGAGATCACTCATCGCGTCCCTCATTCGGCCTCCATCGCACGCCCCAGCACTTCCGATATCCACTGCTCCAAGATCTCTCATCGAATATAACTGAAAGCCTTGTTGTCATCTAGTACATACATTCATCCCCAGCAAATTTGGGAACTTTCATTGAACTTGTTGGGAACTTGAGTGACATATCGTTGCTCTTCCTTTCCTCCAGGCTTAATTGGTGGTTAACCTCCAATGAACTATCTATGCCCCCTCAGACACTGATTTATACCAATAGTATGCCAAATTGCTGGTTTTTTTAACTTCTTCCCAGTGGGACCTGTCACTTGCTCACCCACGATGCCAGGGAATAGTCTCCTCCCCGTCGAAATTGCGGGGCAAATTCTGAGTCATATTGCGACAGATATCGACTCACTGAAGGCATGCTCGCTCGCTCATACCTCTTTTCTACCGTTCACCCAGAAATATCTTTTTGCTGAGTTTATCATTGGAAGAGATGACGACCACACACACGACATCCCACTGTATCGTAAACTATTGGAAATCATACGGTCCTCCCCGCACCTCGCTCTTCACTTCCGGAAGGTCGTCCTGAACATCAGCCTAAGATCTGGTGTGGTCGAGAGCGACCTTTTGTCTCAGTTACTTCCGAAGCTTCGTTGTGTCAAATCCCTCACAATCAAATGCAGTGGTCCCCTCTACACGCTCTTCCTTCCAAGTATCCATGCTTCTGTTTTGGAAATGATTGGATCTTCGTCCTTAGAAACACTGGAAATCATTTCGTGGAAGTTCAAAAACGACGCAAGTGACCTGATCGCACTTGTATCACCGTGTGCTACCACCTTACGAAAGCTTTGGCTTGACACCGATTTTTCTACGCCAACCGAGGTCATCATCGAGCGACTGGAGCTCCCGGAACTAGCGGAGCTGTGCCACTTCCGCCAACCTCCGTTCAGCTTGTTCAAATCGCCACGCCTTCAGCGGATACAATGGCCCCTTCATTTTGGCCATGAGGATTGCCATGCTACCAAAGTTCTCTCCGATCTCTGTGGGCTTCAGTTGCGCTGGACTCTGCTCGTTGGCTCATCTTGTACGTATCTTCATATTTATCCGAATCACGTACACTAACGGGGAATACTAGACATCGGTCTCGAGAATGCGCCTCCGTGTCGCTCCCTCCCAAACGAAATAATCGCTTCAATCCAACATCTGACCCTCTCAATAATTGCGTGGTGCTCTGAAGAGCACACTATATCCACCTTGGAATACCTCCAAGACACCTTCGCTTCTTCCGCTCTCACTTGCCTCACCATTGTCTTCGTAATTGATGCTGGGGTTATGGCCGAAGAACTCTGGGATGACGAGAGATGGGATCGTGTCGCTTCACAGCTCCGTCTCTGCGTCCTCGGACTGTGCCCCACTGATATTATATCAGTTGTCTTCCAAATCAGCCAGTGGCGTGAGCCTCACCAACCCAATGAAGAATTGCTGGAAATGGAGCGTCATACCGACCCAGAGGATATAGAGGACATGTTCATTGATGACTTGGACCGATACGGAGATGTTTATTATAGAGTACAAGCCCAGGTCGAGAAAGCTCAAAAAATGATGGATATGCAGCTTTCCCGGATAAAAAACATGAATTGGTCCATGTCTGTGGAGTATAAAGAGGAGGAGGTCGTTTGGTGAGGGGAAGAATCCAAGTGTAGTGCTAGTGATGATGGTTACCTTATCGTCAAGAGGGGCGTACACTTGTATCAAACGAACGTGTAGAGTAATGATCAATGAGAATCAACCAGGAAGATAATCACTCTACCCCGGCCTACCACTCGGGACATGCAATTATTATGACGGTAAATATGCGAGCAAGAAAATACGCAACAATAATGGCAATGAATCTACACTATCTTATAGCTATAGAATACAGTCCCCAACTCGACGGCAAGTTTGGGCGCGATGCGAATAGAAGGATTGAACGAAGGTCATGAACGGAAATAACTTGTGTCTTGGATTGAGTGCTGCTATCCCATTTCAGGAGCGCCAGGGGGGTTCAAGTTGATGGGCGTAGAGGCGTCTGGGTGAGAGGGTGTTGTACATACATCGTGTCTATTCAACTCTGTCGGCAACAAGATTGCGCGGTCAACAGCGAGAGGTAGGCCACGATGTCTCCCGCGAACCCTGAGTTTCATGAATCATATCAGCGACCATACGTGGGCAACATCATCATCAAACCGTGCACGCACATTACAACGATGATGATCAACTTGGATAATGGCTTCATAGCACCACAAAACGAGAAGTTATCCTATATCACGAAGCGTAAGTCATGGCGTAGCAGTATAAAGTTGTTCAAACTGACGTAGGGGACCCCCAGAGTCAAGCCGATACCACCAAAGGCCGAGACAAGCTCAAAGAGGACTCGAAACATGTCAAACCATTTCTTATTCTCGTCCATAATCGAGCCCCTCTCGATGATTGCGATGAAGAACACGGACCAAACCAACCACCACATATCTATTCAGACAACTTAGATAGCCAGTGACAGTTGATTTAGGGGAAGGGGACGAACCGTTTGACACCTGTCTTCGAAGATGCCAATCTAGGTACTTTCCGACCCGCTCACGAGGTGGAAGACTTTCCAAGTTTGTGGGCTCTTGATCTTTCTCGTCCGGGGGAACTTGAAATATACCAAGGGACTTTTCTTCATACACATTGGTGGAACGAATACTCAAGGCGACCTAATATGTCGGTCAGAATCTAGTACGGTGGCTAAAGTGTTCGAGACATACCGGATAAACCTAAACTTAGAGTTAATATAACATCTAGGCTGACCAAGTGCAGTTGCTTACAGCAATATACATCAAGATGACGTACATGAACCTGCGGGGAAGATGAGTTGAAGGAGGGTGGAGTGAATCGTACAACTGACTGAACTGCTGGTGCCAAGTTTGCGATGGGTACGATAGCAAACCCGGAGGCACGGGCAGAAAGCCCTTGGAACAACCCTGCGATCGTGCGAGGTCCGACACTGAGCGCTTCAAATGCGGGAAGACCAATATCTAATGAACGGGTGAGAGGTTAACGTTTTAACCCTTGCATTAGGAAGCTTTGAGGAGAAGCTTACTCAGAACTTCGAAGGCCACCCATTCGATGACACTAGGTGGGGAAGTATCAGAGAAAGTTCAGCGACTCTGAAAGTCACAGAGGGCCGACCTGAAGAGGATGAGGCATATGAGGAGAAACCAAGTTTGGTGACTCGGGAATCTAGAGGAATGGGGGTGTTTAATTGAAGGATCTTCCCTGCACCACTGGGTAAGTAGCTTACAGGTATATGAAACATCTGCCGCATGGAGTGAGCCGACGCTCTGTGATATTCCTGACAACTTAACAAACCTGCGAGGATGGTCTATCAGGAATTCCAAGGCTTTATGTATGTCTGATTCGATGCGCGTGAATTTATAGCCGATCCAGCTGTACGTAGGGAAAGAAACGCGAATTAAGCATGGTAAGGTAATGGTGAGCGATGTCATGCTCACATAGTAAAGCGAAGACTATTCAGATATGTCATCTATTGAGAGCGGAAAAGCCAACCGAAGGGTGATAGACGCACAAGATAGGCTAGAAGGAACAGGTTGAATGATAGCGAGTCGGGATGCGGGTTGGAACACACCAAAGCGTTATTTCCCGCTAGGATGACGAACATCAAGGCAACTACACCACGTCGTTCATATGAAGTTTCGGAAAGAAGTTTTGAGGTGTACGTACCCATCATTAGATACGCCGACTGGAACGGCACCATCCCCCTAGAGGAAAGAGGCTGTCAGGTTGCATCCATGTATTGAGGAAAAGGCCTCTGCGCACAGGTCGACCAGCGACAACCCGCCTCCCGTGTAAGCACCCATCACTTGAAACAACGCAAACCTGTATCAGCAATTGAGCATGGTGCCGCGAAAAAGAAGTAGGGGAACACTGAACCAAGGCTTTTGAACGAGCCTAGGTTGGGCTTCAAACACTCCATCGTATGTGTGCGTGACTGACAACCACGGAGCGAACAGTAGGTACGCGAATAATTGAGTGAGGACGAAATACTGCGCCAACCAACGTTAGCCAACTCCATCAAAATGAAGAAGATATGGTCTTACTGAAGGGACGAGATAACTCAACAGCCTCAATGCACGATATTCCGCGCCGCCGACTTCTTCGATTTGTTCATCCGTAAGCGTCTCCACATGTATATCAGAGTTTCTCCCAACAGTGAGTGGGAAGGAAAGCCAGGAAACGACCTTTGCGTTCATGCCGGATATGAACCGATCCATAGCATTTCCCTCCTCGCTTATGCGAAGTTGTCCGTCATGTAAAGGTAAAGGGTATCCAGGTCGCCTCACGGTGTGAGGAGAAGGTCCACCTCCAGATATGGGAGTGAGAGCTGTTTCTCCGTTTTCATTGACGCCAGTGATAGTTTGAGTCGAAGATATGGTGAGGGTGCGTTCAAGCTTGGCATAGGTCTTCGGGGATATGTACCGAATAGCCTTCTGAGCGACGTTGAGGGGTCCCGGAAACCCGCCGTAGTCCTGAAACTTTGCTTGGTCACCAAGTTGAGGTGCGGCGTGGACACTCAAGGTCCGCTGATGGGGGGCTAGCATCGTCACTAGATAAGTCCTCGACATTGAGGGGTGACTGGGTCAAAGCCGTGCTGGCTGCTTTGGGAGAGCCAGTGACGCTCTTGGCTTCTCGTATATCGAGTGTTACCTCCTCAGGCTTATTCCTACTATGCTGACTCCGTCTAGCATCCGCGAGGACAGGTGATCTTAAGCTAGAGCCTGGGGATGCGTTGTCTGCTGTCGATCGCGTTGGTTGTTGTGCTGGTTGGTCAATCACAATTATCAGGCTTGGTGGGGCGCCGACACCGGGGTGATTGGTAGCAGATGGGACAGCTGGCGAGTCTGTGATACCCTTTTCCATATCATCCGAGCCAGGATGGGGGTTCGGCACCTCTTGACCTAACCGGAAAGCGTGGATAGGCGAGGAGATTGAATTTAACAACATTGTTCTAGTGCGCTTGATGGATAGCAGGGTGCCACGCCGATTGGGGCGATGTTGGAGAGCAACATACTTGCATCGTGTACGGAAGTAGTTCCTTTATTCTGTCCATGAATCGGGGAGGTCATGTAGAACTAGTCAAGATGCTCACTTGCGGACCAGAACCATGACCCACGATACCATTGAAATATCGCCCTTATAACGCCCATCTCAGCGCAGGTCCGTAATGAAAAGGAAGGAGCTCACAATCATCATCAAGACATACAGGATGACTTGCTGCAACGCCGTTGTCGCCGATAAATTCACTGTCGACAAGCCAGTCACCGTCATCGATGAATAACAAAGAAACAAGCAGTCCAGATAGCTGATATGAAACCGCCCATTGCATGCGTAAAACACGCCCGATATGATGAGAGGAATAAAGGCGAATGAGAGTAAGTGAATGCGAAAGAAAGTGCTCTCTTTCTTAATTGTATGCCAGAGGCCTTGACGCGGTGCGTCAGCAATGACCGTTTGGGATTGCGATGCGCACGAATCTAAAGCTTGTGGTGCGAGACCAAGTACACTGTCCTTCATGTCCTCGTCGCCGGGGGAAGAATTACTTGAAAGTCTCTCGGAGTTGTAGGATGACTGTAGGGGAGAACGAAGAACACGGTGAATGTGGGCCATTGTTGGGTATTTAGCTTTGTAGACTCCTCGTGGGCTCAGCTCCAGCGACAGTTCTCAGGACCAACTAGCGAATTTAACTCCTGCGGTCGCCTTCATATGAAACGTCGAGCATCCGTCCATCTTCAACCACCCTTCCAAACTTCGACTAGCGTACATCCACGGAAGCAGCTGAGGCGTGGCGTGCATAATTATAGCAAGAAGATGGAATCATGCAAAGAATGGTGCCCGTTCGATTAGTGTAGCTGTTCAACGTCGAGATTTGGAAGTTGAGCGACGTTGAGGAACGTTGAATTGTTCAACGTTCGACGTTGGAACTTGAGCAATTTCAAACCCTGAAATTTGAGTCCTTGGTAGTCTTTGCTAGTGTACACCCAATTGTATTGATTGTGTGAACGGTGTTTCCCACAGTCACAAGCTTCGAGTAAGTACAGTGACAAACGCGGTACTCTAAAGCTTTCTAGATCGTCTCCACCAAGGAAACGTCTTCAATCACGAATCACTGTGATATGAGTTAAGATGAGGTCTCAAACGATATGGAAAAACCACCCGCACCGGGAAGACCTTCACACCAGTGCTGGCAAAGATCTTTACATAAAATGGTTGAGTTATACATGACCTGAATTGGAGGAAGGAGGAAAACCTACATCACCTGGACGCCCCGCCGAGGCCACGTCAAATGCGTGTCCGAGGCACGCCGCGCCACACTTTGGACCATTGAAGCGGAAGGTGACATGCTCGGTCGGTTCTGCTTTGCTGGTATGAAAATCGCAGAAAACATATACGGCGACGTCATCTGGGATAGAAAGCGGAACCTGGGCGGCTTTCAAGAGGGTCGTAACAGCTACGCCAGCAGCTTGTTGGCATTTCACGCGGTCTGGCTGTTTATATTTATACGCCTTTTCAGCTTTTTCAGCCTTCTTGTCTCCTGGAGCTGCCGCAGGGGGTACAGGGAAATCCGCCAAGTTTTCAGCAAAAGTGAACTTCGGAGCTAGGACGCGGCGCTGTAGTTCGTAGCCCTAGGAATAAAACAGATGAATAGCAGGGTCATAAAGCAGTCAACTGAGGGCTTACGGTACCAGTGGGCGTCGCAAGAACTCCGGAGGAAAGTGCAGTGAGTGATGCAAGAAGAATAGCTTTGAATTGAAGTTGCATCGTTGACTACGAAGGACCTGGGTAGAGCACTTTGCTGGAGGAAGGATGGTTGAAAGTACACGATTTATATAGTCATTCCTATCGAAAACGATGTCGAGATTGGGTAAGACGGTGCATGCTGGTGATGCTTCCAAGGGGTCTATGATAGCTTCATTGCAGACTTTGCATGGGCGGGGAACCATAAACATTCAAGGCGAGATGTCTGACACGAGTTCCTTGAGAAAGCGCGAAACCAGTAAACATCAGGATAAGACCACCAAGGTAATGAAAACGCACCTCCTTACATCGCCACTGCTAGCACACGGAAAGTAGCCTTATTTGTGGATAGGGCCATGCATAAGGCCGTCATGAGTACAGTCCCAGGGATAGAAAGCTGGTGGGGATAAGAGAACTAAATACACGTAACACAGCGGACATAAGAACATATGGAACATATGCGACGGGGGGTAACAACTTGATATATGTAAGGTTATATAGGTATAGGCGTACACAAAAGCAAAAACAACATGGGTGTAGGTAGTAGGGGTGTCCGCACGCTCATTATATCGGGTTGTAACTCCCTGTGGAACAGGTGTATCATCAGTCACTATTGGCCTCAAGATGTGGGAGAACATACATATCCTCGCTTGCCAATCACCACTGCCCGTGGCAAGAATACTTCCAGCAGGACTGAGGTCAATGGAGATGACTATGAAAGGTAAGTACATGACAACAAGAACGAGGCTACGTGAACCCACCTGAGTTTTTGTGTCCTTGGAGCATACACTGAACGGTCGCCGTTCGTGAGTCCCAGAACTGTACGCCTCGGTCTTTCGAACCCGAGACCACCCATTGTCCGTCATGAGAGACAGCGACGGACAACACATAATCCTGACAACGCCAGTGAGCACCTCGCCACCACCATTAGTGCGACTCGGACATACCTTGTGTCCGGTGAAGTTCATCGTACACGGACTTTGCTTATCTCCTTCCTTCCGCGTCAATGCACTAGGAACGTTAAGAGGACCGCCGTTCGCACCTTCTTTCTTGCTTTTTAGTCCAGGCGAATTCAAGGCGCTGACGTCCCAGTACTTCAGCGTCTTGTCCAAGCTACCACTGACCAACCCCTTCCCGTCAGGCGTAAAAGCAACACTGTACACACTATCACGGTGTCCACGCAGTCGATCGACGAGCAGACCCGTAGCGACATCCCATATCCGAACCACCGTGTCAAGGCTGCCAGCGGCAACGAACTGACCATTCGGCGACATTGCCACAGAAGTCACACCGGCATCATTGTTCAGAGAATCCGGATCGTTGATCGTGAGTACTTTCGACGACCCAGACTCCATATCCCAAATACGCGCAGTCTTGTCGCCAGACCCGGACACGATGAGCCGCCCGTCATGGGAAAAGTCGAGCGAGTAGATTTCTTGCTGGTGGCCATCAAAGACATTTCGAATGCGTCGCTTGTTGATGTCCCAGATCTAGAAAGGTGGTCAGAGACACAGAGAGAACGTATGAGGATGCGACGCACTCGGATCTGCTTATCTTCGGCTCCAGTAGCTAGATATTTTCCATCAGGGCTGAAGCAGACGCTGCGAATGTACAAGTCGCCGGCTTTTCCAGCTCCTTCATCTGCAAGCACACTGGAAAGAACGTGAGTTATTTTAGGCGCTCAAATCACATGACACATACCACGTCTTCGCACCGGTTTTCGTGTCAAAAATTTGAGCGGTACGGTTGCATCCTGTTGCAAGATATTTTCCATCGGCAGAAAATCGGACACAGCACACCACACTTCATGTCCATCCTCAGCTTTCAAGCATGGTGAAAGACACAGACACAACGAACCTCTCATGCATAAGGGTGTGGACAAGGTTGACATCAAGCACACGCTTGACCTTATGATTGAAAACGGCAAACCAATCGGATGCTTCTTTCTTGTACTCTGGTGGAACATTGTGAGGATCAAGATCGTCCGGAAAACTGGCTGGTCCTATCGGGACGAGGGCGCCTGGGCCATTGCTAGGTTCACTCAGAGGCGGGGGGCCGGGAGGATTACTTGGGCCCGAGTTTTGATAGGGACCATGAGCAGATGGTGGTGGTGGAAGCCCAGGTCCTACGCCTGGTGCAGGTGGGTGTTGGAGCTTCGGCGTTTGTCCGTGGCCTAGCGACGGGCTGTACGGATCTGAAGAAGTTTATTCACTTGTTGAAAGTGACCAAAAAAAACAAAACTTACCTGGACGATCGGATTTAATACGGTCTGGTTTGAGACGTTTGGGATCTCGTTGGTCGACAACTCGATCACGGTCTCTATCCATCCTGTCCCTGTCTCCTCTGTCCCGGTCCCTCTCGGAAAGCCGCTCACGCTCAACACGCTCAGCACGATCAACTCCACCCCTTTCCACTAATCTATCTCTATCCCTTCCAGGCATGCCGTCGCGATAATACGGTTCGCTATAACTTGGCACCGCGGAGCCTGAATGACTGACAGGTGGAGGAGGTCCTGGGGGGACAGCACCCCCTGGTATACCAACTGAACCCGGGCCAACTTGGGGTTGAGGGGGTATCCCGACATTGGGCAGGGATTGCCGAGTTGCGACGAGTTCATTCCGCATCCGTGCCAGCTCGTCTTCGTATTGTTGACGAACCTTGGCGTGCTTACCCTCGAGGTCGACGAGTTGCTGGCGGAATGAAGCGATTTCATTTATTTGAGCCGCCACTATGTTGACAAGATTTGGGTGAGCAAGGTGTCGTGTACCAGTAGGAATGAAGCGCACATTTGTTTTCGTAGTCATCTCTCTGCGCTCTAACAGCTCCAATCTCTTGTGCTAGAAGGTCAAACTCTTGTCGAATGGTTTCGAACGATTCGTTAAGTCTCGCATGACTGTGTTGCTGACTAGGTCCTGGTACTGGAGGGCCCGTAGGCTGCAAACTCCTGTGCTAAGTCGACAATTAAGTCAGCTTGCGGGCAATAGAAGCAAAGAACGAATAAGAAGGGGGCGACGCCTTCGCGCCCGCCCAATAGAGATGTGAAATCGTAGAAGGATGAAGACATTGCCAATACCCCCGACGCTAAACACCAAGCAGAATCCGTGCACAAAGGTGTTCCAACGTGACAACCCGCGCATCATCGCCGCTCTCATAGCCTCGCGTCACCGTTTTCACAACATGTGAGAAGCCCAACTTGTGCTTGGAAGAATTTCCCCCTCACTAAGTTTGGCAAGGCGTTTCGGGACGTTGGGTATAACTTGAGAAATCCAAGTTCATCCTGGAAATATGTTGCCCACAGCTATTCTGGTGCCCTGCCTGCATCTGGGACGTTCGTATCCGCAGCGTAGTGCAATTGCAATGCAGTCTCGTAATCCAAACCGAACGACCCCAGCGCACCGTCGAGGGCGCTATCGTTGGGGATTCATGGCCGAAGCTGCGTCGAAGCTGCGTCCAACCGCAAACGACATTGATACGCCACACTACAGGGAACCAATCCAACGCACGGACCATATTGTCCGTTTCTTCGCCCGCCACCAGCCTCGATTTTGTGCCACAAGTAACTGCCCACAGGACCTCTACTCACGTTATATATTGTACTCGAAGACATCCCCGAGTTGGTGCCTTCGTCGATATTTTGAGGATGTCGAGGAGGAGAAGGGGGTTCGTGGGGACAGGGAGGGGGAAGAAAAGGTTGATGTTTACCAAACTCTTCCCTTTTTAACGTCCATTTACCGCCGGCTTCATATTTCCCTGAATTACATAATCAAAGGTACGTGACAACCAACATCGAGATCCAGCCCCGATCTGATGGCCACGCAGGGGTCATGCAACATTGCCTCGGAGTCGAGTAAAACCTTCGCGCTCTTCCCTCTTTTGAAAGCACCTTTATGACTTCGGACTGCTTGCCTTTTCTGTATTTCTCAGGGAGCATGGGGAGTTAGGCCTCCAGGCCTTAACGGGCTACTTTCAGTTGATCATCGAACGGAGATTCCTTTGTCCCAATTTGTCCATGCCATTCTACGAACTTCCAACGGCCTTTCTCGTGCTCGACACATCGATATAGGCTCCTCGTGACCGATCGGGAGATGTGATGCTAAGACGAAGGGAGCTTCCGGTCACCTTTAAAATAGGTCAGAGAAGGCAGGTAATCGCGACTTTCTTAAGGGGGTGCAGGATGCTGAAGGATGCTGATGGCAAGTGTCTGATGAAAGAAGGATCCGAAAGCTTGGGACGTAGGGTCAGCAGACGGGCATTGAATATTGATGAAGGGAGGCTGTGCGGCGATGAATGTTATCTGGACTTTCTCAGATGCACGGATTGGTCGAAACGGAAGCGAACTGTGTTGGTACAGACGCTGAACGAAGCGCTGGACATATCGGTGCATCAAGATAACAGTTCTACATGGAAAGGGCATACTCCGGGTCTAACGCAACTTTTGTGAGACCAACGAGCAGTTCCTTGGGGTCGTTGAAGTTGTCTTCTACGACTTTATCAATCGCTTGGGTTATCTTCTCGAGTTCTGCGCTCTCGCCCTTGAAGAAGGCATGGAGCTTCTTCTCAAGATTCACGTGCTTGTTTTCTGGCTTGCAGATAAAGGCGAGTAAAACGACGGTGCCTGACATCAACATGTTAGGGACCACGATGGAGTTGGCCAGATGGGGAACAAACAAGTGGCAACGCGTGCAAGTTGATCCTTTGTTTGAAGTTGGTGGATGGAGCCCTGCGATTCGATTCCGTAACTCAAGAAGAACATAGGTTGCGGGGAAATATATTTACCTTTCGCTGCATTACTTTCGGGGATGGAGGTGGACGTTGGTCCTGGATGTCTTGACCAGCCTATACAAATCGATCACGGTATCAGGATTCTGAGAGGCGATGAGCAAGAGCTGTACCAATTTCTCGAGGTACGCCTATCGTCAATCATTCAGCCGTGAATTTTACCAGTGGATCAGGGACCACGTACATCCTGGATTGTGCACGAAACAGTAAGTCGAGCCAATGACAGCGAGAAAATGAATGACTGGACGTACGTTCTATGGGAGACATGAGGACGCTTAAACAATCCGATCGTTTAAGTGACTTACAAACTGAAACATTTCGGCTNAAAAAAAACTGTCGACGCGATAGGCAAATAACGTACGAGCTATTCATCGAATCTCAGTGAGACGACCGTAGGGGTCAACACGTCTTATTCGAAGTGGTAAAATACTGACGGTCTAGTGGATGCTCAGATGCAAAATGGGATGTTGGAAACGACGGTAACTTACTTCCTAGAACCAATTCTCTCGTCTAGACGAGTGACATAAAGTAGAGTAAAAGCCTCACGTGCTGTCAAGTCGAACAATCAGCGCGATGGAAATGACAATGGAAGCGACTTACGATCTAAAGGATGGAAAAGCCCTATCAATACTTGCCAACTGCTAGAGCGCCGGGAACATTACTTACCCACTAATGACGAAAATTAGCACAATATTAAGGATTCGCGAGCGTTCGAAGACTCACTGGCTATGTATGGTGAAAAGGGTGAAAAAGGTTCAAATAGCTTGAAGGTAGCACCGAGCTTACTGTCTAATTCAGAAAATCAGGAGAAGGTCAAACTTTTAGAACGATCAAACTTACTGCCTAAGGTGGAGAGTGGACGTCTGATCTTCTCTTGCAGAAGGTGAGAGGGTAGTACATACCCACTACATTTTATCCGTGCTTAGTGTACGTTATATAGATTGGAAAGAAGCCGCGTACTTGCTATCAAAAATGGGGTCGTTAAGGTTGATAAGCGTGACCGAGGGAAAGTGGGGAAGGCTGACCGAGTCCTGAGATATAGTTAGGCAGGAACGAGAGCGAGGTGACCCTAGATACCACGCACCGGAGTCTACGAGATGGCATTCCCATGGATTTGAGTTTGAGCGCGAAGGGTAACAACGGTTTGTACGCACAGACTAATCGATCAATCACGAGTAGTCAGAGAGGTCTCAAGAAGGAACGGAAGGAAACATACATCCTAGCGGATCATGAAGGAACATGAGCAGCGTGAGGAACATATTGCTTACCCACTAGGCGAGGTTAGCATGAGCAACACACTGGTAGGCTGAGCGGGCTCACTTTCTGGACAAGGACATTAAAAACAAGATGACGACAAGAGGGGGAGATTATATCACTCACCCACTAGTTGCGTGGTAAAAGACTTCATTAGCCGAGTCCAATGAGAAGGAATGAGGTAACGAACCCACTGGGGGAGGATGTCAGCAAGGGGAGAACAATTGATGAGAGGGGGTTCTTACATGCTGCACCAAACGGAGGCGGGAGATCAGAGTATGTACTGAGTCAGCGACAGTCTCACTCACTTCCTATTTATAGATGAGCGTGGTGGTCCGAGGGGGAGAAGAAGAAGAAACAACAACTTACCCACTGTTTATTCAGGTCAAGAGTTGAGAACAATCTGGATTTGACTCGAACTCACAGGCTATGTCACCGTTGAGTCATGATATTGATGCTGATGCAAGATATGATCAAACTCACATGCTTCGTAGATCGGGAAAGTCGAAGCGTGAGTAATGGGTAGGGAGCATTGGGTTATGCATGCACTGACAACCTATGGCCGAGACTGAGGATATAGTGGTTTATCAATACAATTTACTTACGGACTACGAGGGGATCTCTTGTAAGTCACGGAGGTAGACAGTGTGCCAATGGGGGACGTACTTTCTATGGACAGAATGAATCATCGACTTCGCAAACAGGCGAACTTAGGTACTCACAACCTGACAGGGGCAAGAACATAGTTAGGGGAAGGGTCATCGAGGAAATTGATCCACTTACATACTGCTCTCACAAATAGTACAGATCAGAAAGAGAAGATCTCAGAGAAATGAAAGTATGTAACCTTGCGCTACGAGCGGAAGTCAATATATTTCGCCATGCACACATGAAATCAATCAAACCTTGTTCTAGACATCTAAGAATTGAACGCCGTCAATTCTGGACACAGATAGCGACGCACTATATCCTAGCCAATTGATGGGCCTTCCAGGTGATTAAGTCTTTCCACCAATTTGCGGTGACTTACATATTCTCTTTCCTGAATACCAAAATACTGCATGAGAATTATCTTTGCTGAGTCGATGAGGAGGAATGCTCACAGTATCGACCGTTTCTTCCTGCGTTTGGGTGTCATGAGTATGGGCGGGGATATTCAGAAGTTATAGTGTACGTGCTTTCTATAGAAGCGTCAGCGAAGTAAAGGAGAAAGGGACGGACACCTACAAGTTTCTGGAAGATGTAATCCAACTGTCAGGGCCAAGTTTCGAGGAAATCAGGTTTAGACGCACAGTTACGGCCTGACAGGACAGCGTCAGCATGCGAAAGTGCGTGAAGTGGGTACAACTTACTTTCTATAAGGATCTCATAAAATCGAGGATCGTCAATGATACAAAACGCAAGTACTTACCACCTAATGAAGGGTGTAAGTCATTTAGCCAGATACACGAAATCGCAACATACCAACTGAAAGATGATTAATCCAAGGATGAATGTTTGTGAAGCTGTGTGAGTATCATACGTACATCCTGGAAGGATAATTAATAGCTGTTCATAATGTGGGCAAAGGGAATACCGTCTGNTTTTTTTCAATGCGTCCTTTCGCGGTTAGAGTGTCAAGAAATTTAGAATGGGCGCACCTGGTCGAGGGGGAACCATATCATGCAGTTGAAAACTATGTCCTTCATTTCGTGACGGCGGAGGTCCCCTGTCTTGCGCTGAATATTCTCAAGGATGCTGAAATAGCGTGAACGTGTGGTTAAAAAGAAAAACGGAGCAGATAACTCACTGACGCAAGGCGTACTCGACACAAAGGTGGATGCGGTTCATCTGCGTGGAAATGAGAAGGCTTTGGAGGTTTGATCCTTTGAGAGACGCGGCTGTTGCACGAATCAAGTCCGTGCAATCTGCGGATGGCTTCTGCATTCCTGTTATGCTGTCAAAAGAGGCTCTGAAGGAGTGAGTTTCATGGTAACTAACCATAGAGGAAAACATGGGACGATGGGGGATGAGCGCGCGAGTACAATCTGTCCATGTAGATTTTCTCAAAATCCGTTTTTGCTCGTTCAGGTGCTGCGCGTCGAGCCTCTGGACGACTAAGCCCTTCGTCGAGAAGCGCCGCGATAGCCTCGTGATGGCGAAAATCGAATTTTGTGAAGATGGCGACAACGGGAACTACCACGGCAAGGTGAATGAACCGACATGGAGAACGGGAGGCTTGACGAACCGTGACTCTTCCGACATTCTTCAAAGAAGCTCGTTTCACCCTCAAGGAGAATACGCGGTGTGTCCGTAGGAATGCAAAACCTATACGTATGGAAATCACCGGCGACACGATCAGGTGAAGAGAATTGTACCAGACTACGTGGAGACGGAGGTTGAGATGAGGGTGGCTCGCGCGTTCGGCAATGAACTGCTTCACAGCATCTAGCTCTTGTGTGCTACCAGCCTCAAACCCACGCGAATCGTGGAATACAAAGCGATCCTGGCTTTTGAATACATACTGCAAGTTGATGTCATGTTCGCCGCGCTATATAGCCGCTCTTTAGTTACGTTGACTCGTTATCAGTCATACCAACTACCCCTTTGGATGGCTCAAGGATGGCGGGATCCAACTGTCCAACTGCTCAGGTTCTTGGACACAAGCGACAAGTCGTGTGAGGAACGCACCAATTGTCCTTTGGAATCCATCACAACTGGCTGCTCGGTGGTGTTGCAGACTTTTTGGAGAATGGTAGTTTTGCCAGCATTGGCTTTACCAATGATAAGCACTCGGAATTTGACGCCGCCTAAGCCAGTATCGAGCGTGGTATCGTCTGAGGAGGCCATAGTAAGGGGACTAGATATCGAGGAATCAGAGCGACGACCCCACGACTTTCAATTTATACGCGTACGGCGCTGCTTCTCTCACATGGAATAATGAACGGATCAAAAACATACCTTTATCGGACAAACGTGCGTCATCTGGTTGGAGGCGTAACGTCTATACTTAAGGCATCGTGAGATAGAAATCCAGGGCGCAGGCACTCCGGGCTGATCGCAGCTCCACATATGTGGTGAACAAAGCCTTCATTATTGGGTTTGACACCGGTACTGGTTTCAGAACGCTACTAACGCATTGTAGACCATCATGCATCAGAAGTGGAGCCTGAGAGCAACTGAAAGAGCGAAACTACATAAGATTGTCTCAGAGTTCGTGTTTCCTGCTCGAAGGTCACTGTGACGATGCCCTCTTGTCCAAGCCATTGGGAATTATTCATGGTGAGCTAGTTTGGGACCATGGCGTAAGGAGGAATGTAGAATGACAAGAAAGTTTTCGAATTATGATCGATGCGCAAGATAAGTCCCTTGAAAGTTGGATGTACTGTGGCCTTCGATGATGGTCGAATGATGGTCGAATGATGGTCAGGCAAGTAACGGGGAAATCGCGAAAACGTTAGGTGATCACGCAGCGACGCGTTCCTGCACGTGATCACGTTCTAACAGGAGAACCCTTGAAGTTCATTGGAAGCGAACCTGGCAAGTTTCCGAGTCTGAGCTCATGTTGAGTGTTCTTCCCTTCGAACAGCTTCGAACCTTTTACCGGAACTATTTGCGCCGCACTCTCGAGAAAACATTGGCTAGAAAACTCTGATATCTGATTCTGCATATCTGGCATTCTCTCATCGGACGACGGACACACTTTAAGTACGTTCTAAGTCATTATCTGGTTTACACCGGGATGGCTTTATAGGCTCAATTTCCTCCAGCAGCTCTCTCAGGAATGCAATCGAACTGTCTTTCAACAAAGCTCTCGGTTTCAACCTCAAAAATTCTGCCAACTCTGGGTTCTGGAGGGCGCCCCCAAGCTCAAAAGCAACGGGTGACTATGGGTCAACCATACCGTATTCTCTTCTATACATCAAGGGTAGATTGACAATGCTATGCTACGCGAACTCATCTTTCGGATATTTGCGCATCAAACTTACGAGTTGCTTGAGATGCACTCTAACGCGCAGGAGTCGCGTCGCCCATGTGGTTTGTTCCGCTGATCACTTGCCATTGGTTTCTTCAACTAATTTCTATCTTTTCAAGGCTCCACCTCGGGTAGTATCGTAACGGTTCGCCTTGTATCTGGTGTCCGATAAAGGGGGACAGAAGAACCTCTCACCAATACAAAAGCCCAGCCGGGGATACGCCTAGCTCCTTCCAAAGCACAACTCACAAGTCACACGTACATCGGGGGTGAGAATGGATTCCCACCTCCTTTATACCCAGGTTATATGAGGAATTCTCCGTATCACCAACTACCATGGCGAACCCGCTCGTTGGCGTGTCTGCTGCACTCTCCGGCGAGACTCCGCGTCGCTCCGTCTTCAACCAGTTCTCCTTGGAAAAGAAAGTTGCCCTTGTCACCGGTGGTCAACGCGGGATCGGCTTGGAAGTCGCCCTTGGATTTGCTGAAGCTGGCGCAGTCGTCTACTGTCTCGACCTTCCCACAGATCCCGACAACGACTTTAAGCTTGCTCAGGGTTACGCTTTAGCACTTCCTCCCTCGGCTCCTGGTGTAGAGAACGGACGACTGGAGTATGTCAGTGGTGATGTCAGTGATCAGTCACAAATGTGGGAGATCGCCGAAGATATCGTCGCCAAGGAAGGTCGTTTGGATATCTGCTTTGCCAATGCCGGCATAGTGAACGGTGCTACCAGCCTGGAATTTCCTGCCGACGATTTCACCAAGGTGCCTTCTTGCACAGAAACCACGTAAAATTACTTGGTGCTTACATATGTGCCTTTGAGCATAGCTCATGTCCATCAATGTAAATGGCGTTCTGTATACCGCGCAAGCAGCTGGACGTCAAATGGAAAAGTTGGGCATCCCAGGAAGCATCATCATGACAGCGAGTATATGTGGTAGCACTACAATCAAGGTGAGCACTGCGATTCTACCATAATGTACCCAACGGAAACTGATGTGCGACAGAATCAACACTGGCTTGCGTATCAGACCAGCAAGTCTGCTGTGCTCCAGATGGCTCGGTCGATGGCTTGCGAACTCGGCGTCAAAGGGATCCGTGTCAATACTCTTAGTCCCGGATTCATCGAAACCAAGTGCCCGCGCTTCCTCTTTGTGTCCCAAAGTCCACGCTAACCAGGGTCTGGTGTTTGCCTCGTTCATACAGGATGACTGGTGCATTCTTGAATCAAGAGCCCGAGCTGCGGAAGGAGTGGTCCGGTATGAACCCAATAGGCAGGCTCGGACGCCCTGATGAGCTGCGCGGTGCTTGTCTGTGGCTTGCAAGTGATGCCTCCTCATTCTGCACGGGAAGCGAGTAAGTCAACCATCACTTCACCTGTAAAGCAGTAATTTATGGCCATCCACAGTATCAAGGTCGATGGCGGACACTGTGCTTGGTAATTGGAGCTTAAGTCTTGTCTTCTTGTGTGTATGTCTATGAAACCTACTTCCGGGAATGTTAAGTACACCCAACATCGACCCAGCATCATCCTGTTTTGGGGCTCGCAGGGCGAGCGTACCAGCCTCCGACAACGAAGCCCCAGTACCCACCACTCAGCACTCAGACCAGATGTATGTACTCCCACGAATAAGTCGCCTCGCCTTCATCTCGCCCACTATGTCCACCTACATTTTGCGACGCCTTGGTTGTTCTGTGATTGACTCTGGACAAATTACTGAACATTTGTACCAAAATATAACTCCCTACGTCGTTCCCGACGAATCCTCGCAGCTCATGTCGTCACCAGACTCCCAAGCGGAATCTATAATATTCGAATCCCTACCGAAAGCGGGTGGCCTAACGGTTAGTAGTGATTAGACTCTCGATGTCGTGCAGCTCAAACCATGTGTAATAGATGAACCTGACGTCCCAGGAATGTCATATGCAAGAAAAGCCAACCCCACTCCAGAAAGGCGCCCAATCATTGCACAACGTCCTTACGCTCTCGTTTTTTCGCCAAATTCCATTCTCGGCTATCGGTGGCTCTTTGGAGTGTACGCTCATCCCAGTTAGTATAGTTTCCCGACTCTCAACAGCGTTTAAACAGCTTGGCGTCGGTAAACTTGCTTTAGCACCATCCAAATGTGGGACGCGAGCCACCTTTGAGACGAACTCAACCCACACGAAACACTCATCTTGTCAAATACACATTCTCAACCACGACAACCGATCATATCCACATTGCAATGTGGTTCTCGCCATTCACGCATCTGGTCTGGATGCGGGAGCCAGTGGATGGTTGACCTTCAACCGAGTGTCACAGAAGTCAACGGTACTCATGTGGAACGAGGATAGGGTAATATGGACTATGCTATAAAATGGGTTCTGATGAACGAGAGCCCTATAATTCTCCAAACAACTCCTCCTCGACGCTTCCTCGACATGCCCTCTTCCTTCTCATCTCTCCTTCTCTTCGCTCTCATCGCTTCATCCCAAGCAGCGACCATCAGTAATGAACTCAGAAGGCAAATTGTCGCTAGCAACAACTGTGTAAGTCTCCTACTTTCTTCGATCGAGACTATTTCTGATCGTGTATCCAATTCCAGTGTCAGGAACTGCTGACGAAGCTCGGTAGCGACAAAGTCATGTTGCCTGGCTCTACAGGCTTCCAGGAGCTCAGCGCGTCGTACTACACCCCTCAGGAGTCGGAGCTCGTGGCGCAATGCCGAGTTGCTGCTACCAATGCAGAAGATGTATCCGAGGCGGTCAAGATTGTCAAGCAAGGCGAATGCCCATTTTCTGTACGGTCTGTTGGAAACATGCCTTGGGCCGGTGCAGCGAATATTGCTAGCCCTGGTATTGCTATTGATCTCCGACTCATCAATGCAACGACGCTGTCTGCAGACAGGAAAGTTGCAAGCCTTGGTCCTGGAGGGACATGGGGTGCGGTATATGACACCCTCGACCCGTTTGGAGTCACAGTCGTTGGTGGCCGCTCAAACATTGTTGGTGTKGGTGGTTTCATTCTTGGAGGTAAGCGAACGTCTTCCATCAATCGGAAGCCCGAGCGCTGATCACTTTGGCAGGCGGCTTCTCAAACCTATCGCCCGAACATGGATTTGCCTCWGACAATGTCGTCAACTATGAGGTCGTACTCTCWGACGGACGCATCGTYAACGCGAACGCAGCCTCGGAACCTGAYCTYTTYTGGGGTCTCAAGGGCGGRAGCACSAAYCTCGGCATCATCACTCGCTTCGATGTCAAGGCGTACCCATTAACCCCCAAGTGGGGTGGATTCAGAGGACATACRATTTCTACTGGCCCCGCGATATTCAATGCCATGACACAGATGATGGTGAAGCTGAAGAACGATCCGCATGGTGGAGGCTCTGTTGTGTGGGGCTACAACGAGATCATGCAGAACGACACGATCTTCTCTTCGTATGCTTACCTCGGTGCCRACGTCTCGCAAACGGACCTGTTCGACGAYATGYTGGCWGTCCCYTCRATCCCTGGCACTGATTCTATCCGCGGMAATACCAAYCAACAGTCGTTRAGYGGAGAGGTYGAYGATGCCTTCCCTTCTGGACTGCGGCGTATATTTTCGACGGTSACRYTGAAGATYGATGTGGACATGGCAATTGGTATCTACGAGAAATGYCAYGARCTCTTTGCACCYCTCRTTGGCAAGCCTCAAGTACAATGGTCTGCGTCATTCCAGCCCATCGCTGTGACRCATCTCCAAGCTACAGCTGCMAAYGGTGGAACTCCCCTCGGACTCTCCCCTGCGGATGGCGACCTAATTCGTGAGCCTCTTCATGTCAATCGACATTCGCATATTGACCATCATTTCGTTTCTAGTTCTCAACCTCAACACCGTGTGGGCATCCAAGTCTGACGATGCTGCAATGGAGAGTGCTGTTCGTGGAGTGATCGCATGGGCAACTCAAGAAGCCAAGGCACGGAATGTACATCATCCCTGGTTGTACTCGAACTACGCCCTACCTGAGCAAGATGTCTACTCGTCCTACGGTACCGCCAACCATCTTCGCCTGAAGAGTATCCAAAGCGCCTAYGACCCAGACAACACCTTCGGTCGCTTCTGGAAGGGTGGCTTCAAGCTGTAATTTCGTGATCGTTTTCTTGTCCCATTNATCATTATTCTGAGGCTCTAGAAGGACTTGTTTYYCTTTACTGTAATTCAGCTTGTATAATYCGATTTCTCTATGTATCTGTACTTTAYGCCCTTGTCTAACACTTTCCACAAATTYAATATAACCGATGTCGGGCAATGCCATCAAGTGGCATGTGACGCAGTTGATCTCGCTGAAAGCAACGCTTCAATTATATCAACCGAATATAGAATGAAAGACTGACAGTGGGGTAGAAAGCCTAAGTGGTCCCACATGCCTTCCCATGGTGTCAGCTCCGGTAATACCTGTGAGGAGGTACGGTAGTTTTTTGGCAGATACCGGCTGACGCCAGGTAGTTTCTCAAACCCATCAATGACCACGAGCGATGGGTAAACGCGGAACAACGAAGGGATGTCCGCAGATGTGTAACGGCTGTATCGTTGCGCTGAGAGCAACATATATCGTATAGGCGCGGAAGTGGGAAAAGACGCGGCGAGCGCAATGATGTCTTCAACCCTCTGCGGCGTCAGTGTCAGTGTTCATTGCCAGCGGAGAAAACATCGGAGAAATTACCCCTTCGTTACAGACCGCAAGGTATTCCAAGTTTGTGAATACTTTGGGGTCAAGTGAAGTGAAACCATGGCAGTATCCGCCTACTAAAGTAAGTGAACGAATTTTACCAAAGGCAACTTCATATGTGGGGCCAGAAAACCATTCGCACTTCAATTGGTATGACAAAGGTTCCTTCATGCTCAAGTGTTCGATGGGTCGTCCGGGAACAACAAACGAAGCTGCGCGAGAACTGCCGATGAATGTCTTCAAGCGAGGCATGGCAGACGATGACGGATGAACGACGTCCATCTGGATGTCTGGCAGACGAAGGAACTCGAGCCACGGTAAGTGCTCCAGCATGTCGCAGATGTCAGGTTCTGGCCAGAGACCATCTAGCGCAAGATGTGTGAGGGAGACTGTATTGTTGGAGATGGTCTGAGGGATGACATGGTCAAATGAGATCTTCTCGATGTCGATTCTGCTGTTATTGAATACGGCAAAGTGAAGAAGCTGGTGCATTTTGCTGAGCATTTCAGGCAGTAGTCTAATCGTAGGCAGGGTCTGAGACCGTACTGTCTCTGAAGTGGGGTCATTGAGGTCGATGCTAAACTTCCTTGTGCAGGACGCGATGTATACATTCATCAACGCCGAATGCAGTTGTTTGGTGGACTTGTTATATTTCTTGATACGCGCCTTCTCTTTATATCTTTCCTCTGGGCACGAAAGCAGGATGTCTCGGTAGATGAACCGCTGGCAGACGCGGTAGAACTGACGCGAAACAAAAAGGAGGCGGTGGAAACGCGGAAAGCGGGCTTGTTCGATTATGCACCAAAGGACATCGTCTGGAAGTCTTTCATCTACGTTGGGAATCAGTACAACACAAGTGAGGGAATAGATCTATCGAACTTGAGGACATGGCGGTTTGCGGTGAACGAGAATGAGTCAGATTTACTTCACTGACTTGCCTATTTGTTGACCGTGAGAAGTACGCTTCCCACAGTCAGTAGATAAGGCAAATGCGTGAGCGATCCAAGAGTCATCAAAAGAAGACTCACAAAGAAGAAACAGATCCCCCCACCTCCTCGCTGCAGCCATCAATCAACCAAGATGTCCGTATAACACATACATACCATCAGAGCCTTTTGGCTATCATGTATTGGACTCACGAGAAGGACAAGACCCGAGGCAATGTGCTTGCAATGTGCTTAAAGGAGGAGCTTCGGCTACTGATTCTAAACCTCCGGCTAGGAAGAAGTGGCCTACTTGTCAACAAGGACAGTCGTACCGCGGTTTTAACCAGAGGAGATGTCATTTACCGAGTGATGGAGGAGTGCGGTGAATAGTCTTGGTTGGGAATGACGGGGGAGCCCATCAGAACAGCCACCCGTAGCGAACTTATGAATTTGCGACAAAGCGAGTCATAGACGTGGCCGAGGATAGTCAACGACATGACATTAGGAAGAAACGCCTACTTCCATCGTGCACTACTTTTGTTGTGACTACTGGATGTGTACTCTTGACCATACCTGCCTTCACCACCGACATGAGTGCGATTTCTTTTTCCCCCACCCAGGACGGTGGCGGTTTTGTCTCGCTCTTGAAGTTTAGCCGGTGGGCCAGACGATGAAAATTCGATTCGGGACCGTTTGGTAGATGACGCCGTTTGTTGTTCCGACCGAGTTTTCTGGAATTCAGCTGGCGGTCAAGGTGTTAGTGTATAGGTCAGTAGGTAAAATGAATTCGGGCGTACCGATTTTATCCGCAAACCATTCATCCTGCATGTTGTCTGGATCCCACATGTCTTTCGGGAAATTGGTGCTCCGTTCGTCCACGTCCACAAACTCTACGAGCTTCGCGTAAAGGTGAGGATTGCGAAAGGAGCGATTCGACATAAGAGAGTCATTGAAATGCTTCGGATTGGATGGGTCGCGTTTGAGGGAATGAAATTGAGCGAGCTTTGTCTGCCCAAAACCCGTTATGTAGCATTGAAATGAACGGAGATAGGACTGTGAGACTGACTTCAATGGCAGGGTTACAGGGTTCGGTTGATTCTGGAGGAATCCCCCAATCGTCCAAGCCAGGGATTTGAGGCGGTCGTAGAAGAGCACGGATATCGGCCAACTCGTCCACTCCTGTGGGTGCATGGATTGGAGGGTCCACCACCGCTGACGTCGAAGGTTCCGACAATGGAATTTCTGGTTTCAAGGACTCGGTGGATGTCCTGTGGCGAGCATGTGCCTTGGTCGATGCAGTTGGCTTCCGTATTATGATTTGTGACTTTCCTTGGCGCCGTACTGATGCTATCCATTGAGCTGCGTGAAGACGTAGTAGAGGATGTGCTCACCATCTGACGAAGCAATTGAACCGCTTTTCAGTGACTTATCCTGTCCAAGACAGAAACGCAGCCAGAAAAGAGGGAAACAGAGATGAAATGGCGCAAGTAGGTTCTCTCACATTTATCTTGCTCGGTCCATGATTCTGGGTTTCCGGTTCTGAGTCGCTCAAGTCGTCGCCGTATGAGACAAGGCCTGGTAATAGAGAAAGTCAAGGAGAATACAAGGCAAGAGTGTGCAAATTCGGTACCTCGCATCTTGAGAAGGTAGTGGTTTGGGGTCAAGCTTCAAGCGCGCGCGGCGCTTCTTCATGTTTCTCTCTCATTTCCTTTCCTTTCTCTTTTGCTTCACTTTCGTTGCTGCTTTTAGTACCCCTCACGATGGCTCGGCGACCTTGAATCACTTCTTTGAGAAGAATAATGGGCAAGGACACACGAATAATTGGGCTGTCCTGGTTTGCGCATCGAGATATTGGTTCAACTACCGTGTAAGCTTACACCTCAAAGTCGATGCAGAGTATGTGCTGAAGCCATGTATAGCATATGGCCAACGCTCTAGGAATGTGAGCAACTTGTGCTCCTGTGATGGCTCGCAGGCTAAGATACTTTTGGGCCAGGTATCGCACCGTGAAGCGTCTTGGCATCCCGGACTCCAATATTATCTTGATGCTTGCCGACGATGCAGCCTGCAATCCGAGAAACAAATACGCCGGATGTGTATATTCGAACTCTGGTCATACATTGGATCTCTATGGCGACAACATAGAAGTGGATTACCGAGGTAATGAAGTCACGGTGGAGAATTTGATTAGAGTCCTTACTGGTACGCAATATTCATATTCGGTCTACGACATATCTTCCTGAATGAATGGCCCAGGTCGCGTTTCTCCGTCAATGCCTCGCTCGAAGCGACTGCTTTCGGATGCCAATTCCAATATATTTGTCTTCATGACAGGCCATGGTGGCAACGAATTCCTGAAGTTTCAAGACAATGAAGAGATTAGCGCGTTTGACCTTGCGGACGCCTTCGAGCAGATGTATCAAAAGAAAAGGTACGCGTTCGGTGAGAGTGTTGCTTCGGAGAACGTCGCTCATTCATTGCAATGAATAGATATAATGAAATCTTCTTCATGATCGACACTTGTCAGGCGAACACGATGTACAGCAAATTCTACTCGCCTAACATTGTTGCGACTGGGTCCTCAAAGCTTGGCGAAAACTCGTATTCTGTAAGTGAATTTCATACCCACAAACTATGCATATACTCATCATCGTGCAGCATGACAACGATTACGAGATTGGTGTCGCAGTCATCGACAAATATACCCATTTCGTCCTGAACTTCCTAGAAAACGTCAACAAGACAAGCCAAACCACCATGCAGGATCTCGTATGTGTACTTTCTGCCATAGTTGCTCCACCTCACTAAGTCCCCAAACCCTTAGTTCAATTCCTATGATGTGAAAACTATCGGTTCCACTCCGGGTGTCCGCAGCGATCTCCTCCAACGTCCCTTGCACAAAACACTCATAACCGACTTCTTCGGAGGGGTGGCTCAAGTACAGGTCGAAGAGACCATACATGAGGCCGGCTCAGAATGGCTCCCTTCTTTATCGGTGAAGGATGCCCCTGCAGGCACCGAGCCGGTCGCTGAACCTTCGGTTGACTCTCTCAAGCCACCAACTGTCTTGGCCACAGAGCCGTTCAATTTCCTGTCTTTGACCGGAAATCCTTTGATACCCCAACTTAGAGCCTGGGCTGCAGTTGGCGTCGTCGGGCTGCTTGGTGTCATGTGTCTATCGTAAGATCTTGCTCCTAGCGATTCGTGCGTGTGACTGGTGGCTACTCCAAGGCAGATACGTACGGGCGTAGCGCCTACGATATTCTATTTGACGAAGGGAAGATATTTATATGCCGTAGAATAAATAATACTGTGGTGGTACTACAATTGTTTATATACGTTGACTAGCATAAGTAATATGGATAGCATCCAAAGGACAATCTATACGGGAAGCAAGATGAAGATGATGCAAATTTGATTTTAGGGGGACGAGGAGCGGATGCGGGGAGGAAAGCAGGCATGATGAGGGAGGACATGATGGTGAGAGATGAGCCAGAATGTATTAATTGTCATCACATAAGAGGACGGGGATGTGTGAGGCTATGAGGAGAAGGCAAGAAGCTTAATGCCGGCAGCATCGAAGACTGCCCGAGTTATGTCATTGATGCAACAATCATCATCATCTTCATCAGACATTTCTACGAAGACGCGCTTCAGCGACGGGCAACCAGCATCATTACGATTCGTGGCAAGATTGGTGAGTGCATCAAAATCGGGGGAGTCGAGAACCAGCTCAGCCAAGTCTGGACATGGTGTCACTGCAACGCCAGAAGCCATATCCCTTGGCACTAGGGGATGTAAAGCCGAGAGGGGGGTGGTGTCCGTCTGGATGAGATGAAGCGAGCGAAGCGATGAACACTGGACGAAGAGGGAGGACATGGAACTTGTCGTAGACGAGATGCCGTTGAGATGAAGTGTCGCAATTTTAGCAAGAGAAAGAGGTAAAGGAGGTATCATGGAAATGTCCATGGCTGGATCCCGTGAAAGCCATTCCATCAAGAAGGTGGCGTCTTGAATTTCCATCGGGTTTATCGTTCTAGATACATCTTCCATTGAGAGATATTCTAGGGACGGGAGGGAGAGCGTCGACAGAAGCTGTATCGTGTATTCAATGTCAACGAAGCCGATGGAGAAATGGGTGACCTTGGGAAGGATGATAGGAGGTTCTGTGATATTAACACGGCTTGACATCTCAGGCGCACATGTTCGCTTCGATGGAAGCGGTGGCCGTGGACCCCAGCCAAGCAGAGTCAGCTTGAGTAGATCCGGACAACCAACAAGCATGTCCTTGAACTGCTCAAATGACGGCATGACATCGCTGGCGTGATACTTGATCTCCAGCTCTGACAGCCCCCTTAGCGCTGTGGAGGTCCAATCGATATGAACCCCGGCCAATGAGACAACACGCAGCTTGGACAATGCCGCGCCACAGAAGATGGGGATATGGCTTCGCAGTTCGAGGGGGCTGAAGGCTACCCCATTGGCAGCGAAGTAGGCATTGCACCGAGACAAGGACAGTTCTTCGAGCATAGGAGCTGACTGGATATGCTGAGCCCTTTCCAGAAATGTGTGTACTGGCGACCACGTATCTGACAGGAGCTCGAAGCGACGCCAACGGTGTGCATGGGGAAGGATCAGGTCAAGCACGCGCTGCATATCTTCGCTGCCAAATGAATGAGAGTCTTCGTCCCAGTCCCATGATACATCGCGAAAATCGAGGAGAAGGTTTAGGGAATGCTGTTTCGATCGTGAGAGCCATGTCGATGCTCGAAGTGCTTGTAAAGACGTAAAGGGGTTCGTAAGCGTAACGCATGTCCAAAGCCCCGCGTCGTTGAGCGCGATACGACGCCATCGTGTGCAGACATGGGACACAACGAGTGGGGTCACAAACGGATCAGCCTCGTCACTAGCGTGTGCTGCGTATTGGAATATGTAGCAGAGAATTTCCGGTGGCAGATACTCGGCCGACGGTCTGTTGCGGAGATTCAGATAAGCAAGACACCTGGCAATCCGTTGTACGCGTGCTAGTCGACCAGTGAATAGGTAATCGAGCAGCCTCGATGACACGCTGGATGGGGAGGTCGGAACAGTCGCGGTGCTGGGCATTATTTGCCGACCTATACTTATGTAGTCACAGTTAGTGAGGAAACGTCGAGAGTAGTTGGTGAACCCTACCATAGCAGATCACGAAGCGCAAGACTGGGGCCTGTAAAACCGCGGCTGAACTTCGTACTTATATATATTCTGATCACGCACCCGTGGTTACAATTTAGGTTTGCGTTAGTGACCGTGGGCGAGCGTGGGCGAATGCCGAATCCGGTGGGTTCCGTGTTTCCTGAGCTGAGCTGGTTTCAAAGAAGGGCGGGATTTAGGGAGGTTGAGGCGAAGAACAAGGCCAATAACCCCGTTTTGGCAGGAGAGGCCTCGTGTCGGCACTTTGGCGCAGGTGCCTGAATGCAGATTTGTGAGATCTTGAAGTTGTAGGTCCAATTTTTCCAGATTTCCAGGTTCGAGGCAAAATTTGAAGGGACGTAAGCCGACGTGCCAGCATAGTTCAAGACACCAAGATGAAACACACCTGACGGTATTTTGAAGATTTCGATGGTTGTGGCTACATCAGAACGGTCATGATTGGCAGATGTGCAGTTATGGCATTGTTAGGCTCTGGATGGCAAGGAGGACCCAAGGAAAACGAACAATGAAGAAGACAGAGATAAGCTTCGGTCGGGTTCGGCGGTATTATGACCTTCGACATCCAAGATAAATATGCATAAAGCACTTCGCAGCTAAGATAACGGTGGGACGTCGTGTCATTGTGGAAGTTGGTGGTGACTCACTGTCTTCCATGGGAGTCATTGCCGCCAACATGTGAAACATTCTCATGACGCCACCTCTACGAACATACCCAAACTAGTAAGTAAATTGCCTGCGTGGGTACGAACAGCCGCACATGGAAAGAATGTTCTTCTCGTTGGGAAGAACAAATCGCGATTCGCAACACTGCGTTCAAGGGGGGGGACTGTTCAAAACATGCGAGCTACATCTATCAGCGAAGCGTACTTGCTCGAGGAAGGACTCTCGAGGTCCAACTTGTTCTGTACATTCGGGTACAATTAAATTTGACGAAGGGAGAACTGGGCCAGAGAACTCACTTCAGCGTGGATGTTAGGCAACGCAGTGAGCGAAACGCTCTAACGACCGAGAAGGCGGTGTAAAGCACATCTAGTTCTAGGCTCGGAGCGAGTATTTGGGTTGGACATGCTACTTGGCGTTTGGAAGTACTCGAAACCGGTACACATCACCAAGGTAGGATGTAGGAGACTCGGCCATACGCGCGAGGCCGCGGGTTGAAGGGAGAATTCGACCCCTCAAATCCAGTATCGCAGTTACACTGTTTCAATGTGCTAGTTGACAGGCTGAGCACAGGTTCGGAGCCAGTGGCTCCTAACAAAGGTGCTATCCACCATGAGCTATAGGAAATTCGATAGACGTGCGTTAGGCTTCCGTAACGACGTGAGGTGAACCTACCAAGCCTACTTCATCCAAGGTCATTGCCCAAACATCAGGTTGGGGAGAAAAATCGGGCTCACATTTCGGGTACAGATTCACGGAGGCCCTTAGAGCCACGAACATAAGGATGAAACCATTTTCATAGGTTCGTCTGGATTTCCCGTCGGGCTAGAAGGTGGAGTCAGACGATCACGTCTGCAATTCTCTCAATCTCAACTTAATTCAGTATGTGGTCTACAGGAAGGCACAACCAATGAAATTTTGAAAACCGGCGCGAGAACCAATAAATAGTAACGCACTGAGTAATGCTGACCGTAATCGGGTCCAATTGGAATACTAGGGAGCAGGAGACAGCCAATGCGCATGCCTGAAATCAATCCCAGAAAGGAACAAGGGTGACAACCATAATGGACGTACTCGCCTTCTGAAACGCCTGAAAGTTGTGAATGTTCTATAGCTCATTCTACGATCGAGCCGAGCAGCACGAATTACGCACACCTGTGGTGGGTGAAAGTGCTTTGATCGCGGTGAGATAACAAGGTCATTCTCAGAACGAACTGAACGAGACGGAATCAAGACGGAAGTTGGACGAATGGCCAAGAAACCCAGAGAGCGCTGGGATAGCGCCCAAGAATCACTCCTATCTAGTCGCCCCTATCTCTGAATTACTGAACGTTGGAAGCTCCAACCTAACCTTAGTGGTAAACGAATGTTCCCATTCAAACTTTCACCTAATTCTACTCGACTTCCCATTTTCAATGAGGGGAAAATGAACTATGTTTGCGACCCTCCATTTGTCGCTGCCTTTCGTGCTTGTAAAGAACTCGAGGAAGCAGGAGAACAAACAGATTCACCCGCACAAGTCGTCCGTGCAAGGATGCTCGGGTATCTTCTCATAAACATTCCTTCGGCCGGAGCACAGGAAAAGCTGGTGAAAGCTATCAACGAGACCCCAAACGTCGACGCTTTGAATCGTTTAGGAGACACCATCATCCGTTTCTTCGTCCTCAACTGTGAGTAGTCCGGATGCTCCTCTCATAAATATGGCTGGATTCTTATCAAGTCTACAGTCAGGACTAGTCAGCAATCAAGCAGTCTCGCGAGTGAAGACACCGACAGTGACAGCGATGCTGACAACCTGGTGACATCGAGGCCAAGTCCCTCAGAGACGAGACAAAAAGTACAAAGTCCAATGACTTGAGTGCCCCCTATCTTACCTATCCCGCTTGCTCCGCCGCGACCGTAACAGGTGCATTTTGACAGGAAGGTTCGACNTTTTTCGCCCCAGCGTATCCCGAAGATGTCTTATTTAGACCGGTGGAGACCATGTGTGCCTTCATAATTCCAAAGGCAACGATTGGTTCGCTGGACCCCTCACTGGACGCAACCTCCGCCGTTTGTAAACCTTCCACTCGTCTTTGTCATTTCACTGAAACGCGTTTTCCGTAGTTTGATTATCCGCAAATTGTCAAAGAAATCATGCGGACCTTTATTCAGGACGCTACTGGTACTGAGGCGATGGATGTGAATTCACTACAAAACATCATGACGCTGCAATATGACCCATACCATCTGTTCAATTCCCTTGACCTATGGTTTGAGCAAACTGTAAGATTTCGCGATGCCCCTGCTTCGGCTAACCAATCCACTCATCGGTTTTGTAGAGTGAGGCGAACGTGTACCATATTGAAACTACACAAACCTTTCTGGCTTATCGACAGCCCAAAGTTAGATTGACAACAACCACTACGCTCCCTCTGCCGTCGCCGACCCTTCTCGCATTACACGCTGCATGTGCGAAGGTTGCCCATCTTTCCGGCGCCGCGCAATTGGTCGATTTCCTTCTCTGTGAAGGATTCGAGATCATTGATGAAATTGAATTAGAAGTCAACGAAGAATTGACTGATGATTAGACCTATCAGAATTAGATATGCTGGAATGGATACGTACCTAGATACTCGGATCGCAGRTGTATGGCTTCTTCGGTTGGTTCCCTTGGGGTTTGCTTTTAGGCTGTTTCCTTCCGCGTTGCCTGTCTTCCTGTCGATCGGCGTCACGGTCGGGAGTTGCTGCTGGGATTTTGAGTCTAATCCTCTTAGAGTCCATGTCTGGTTGGGTGTTGGGTGGCTTGGGTGGATGTTGGTGCTTCGAGGGTGGATGGTTGGTTTGTAGGTCTCAGCGCTGCTTCGTTTATATGTCTTCGTTGGCCTTTGTGCACTAATCCCTTTGTATTATTATCTTATCACTTAGCAAGCTGGTCATATCATATCTTATCTTTTCCTCGTGTTGGAGTGGCAAGCTTGCCGTCTAGGATTGTCGTCAGCTGCGGTATGCACAGCTGGGATTTGTTGGTACATTGGTGGAGCTAGACTAGTAGTTATGTCTACTCGACGGTGCATACGTAGGTTGCGAGTGAGATCCCCGGAGGTGCTATACTTAGTTAAGACCGCGTCCTCGACCACGGGAGGGGGAGCTTCTCCCTCTGCTGTGCCCCCTGCTTGGGCCTCTGCCTCTGCCTCGGGTGCTACCACGTCCTCGCGTCCTACCTCCTCTGGTCAGCGGACCTTGGGGGTTACTCCAGAGGGGAGACCTTGCTGCCGCGACTTCGGCTGGGATTGGTCCTTTCCAGTCCTTGATGTGAGGGAAGGGGCAACGGGCCACATCGTGTGTGTCGTCTTTGCAGAAGGTGCATGAGTCGTAGAGGCGGTTCTTCTTGGCTTTCGTTTGGACTTGTAACTCGGTGAGGTCGATGATGTATCTCTGCGAGGTGATGACTCGGATCCACTCTGAGTGCATTTGGCCGTTATTAGCGATTGGCTCTGCGAAGAGTTGTAAGATGTGTACATCCTCGCTGATCTCGATATCGTAGAGCGTGAAGGTTTGGAAGGTGGCGTCGAGCCTCTCGTCCAGGTTCGCGAATCGTGGGTCAAGGGTTCCGACACAGGTATCGACTATGTTGCGGAATTGGGGGTCGTTCCTGAGGGTCGCGATGATGCAGTGTTTGACTTTGGCGCGGGTGTTTGGGTCGCCGTCGATGTAGGTGCTGCTGAAGTCGCACACATACCACGAGTGAATCGATTCATCGAGCGATAGCGCTGAGAAGGCGAGTTTGTGGCCATTGAGTTGGAAGGCAAAGGTTTGGAATCAGAGGAGGTAGTCCCTCAGTTCCTCCTCCATATCCCAGCACAGGAGTACGTGGGGTTTTCCCCACTCGCTGGACGCATCGGGGAACTGTTTGGGGGGGTCGGCGACTTTGGGAAGCATCATCGCGGGATCGCAGAGGCTTTTGACGAAAGTCTCGATCAGGGGGGTTAGTCGAGGGATTTCGGACCTGAGGGCGTCGCCAGCTCCGAAGATGACGAGTGCGAGGTAGTCGTCAGGGTTAGCCTTGATCTTCTCTTGTTCGTCCTTGAGTATGCCTCCCAAAAGGGCGACTTGGGGCTTAACTAGGCGGGGGAACTGGGCCATGGTGTACGGGATGTAGGATTGCACCTCGTAGCCGGGGGGAGGTGTGATGCGGGTGGTTTGGTGATGGGGGTTGGCGACACTGAAGAGGCGGTATACAGGGGGARGGGTACCGTCGTCTTCGTCATCTTGTGACGCGGGGGCAGCGGGGGGGAGGTTGTGTCCCTTGTTGCGGTTGGTTGTCAGCAGGCTGCGCTGGTGTACCCTGGGTGGGTTGGGGAGCCGGAGCTAGGGATTGTGTGAGGTGAGGGGTCGTTCCTCTCTGGGTGTGTTACTGAGCTTTATCTCACCTGGGACTGGCGCGTCTTCATCCATATGGGTACTCTCGGTTGAGACTGTCGCATCAGACATGTCTGCGTCTTGATCTGGTTCGTTAGGCGCTTCGACTTGGGTTTTGGACGAGGAGGGGTTGCTCGGGTCTCTGTTCGCGTCTCGTTCTTTCTTCTTTTTCCTCTTCTGGGACCCGTTGAGTCTCTTTCTCTTGTCGCCTTGTGATGTAGGGCTTTGTGGGTTTTCCGTCGTTTGTGGCGGAGTGCTGGGGGTGTCTTCTCGACGTTTTCCTTGCGAGATGGTGAGGGTCGTGGGGTTGGGCATTGGGTTTGGGGATTTCTTGACTCCTCATACTTATGGGTGTTTGGATTCGTCTTAGTCTGCCTCGCTGTGGCGTGTTGTTGGCAGTGTGTGCCTATCGATGAGTTTTATCGTGGACTATCGAGGAATATGGCTCGTAGAGTACTCATTGTCTCGTGGGAGAGGTTTTGACGGTAGTGGTAGTCGAAACCCACCACTTTGGCTTTACTGGTGGGCATGTGCCACCCTAGGTCAGGGTGGCACCGTTGCTCCTCGCCGTTTCCCACAGCGGGCAACCTGTTGCCAGGGGTTGAACTCTCGCTGTATGAAGTCGAGAGACGTCCTTATTTGTTTCCTCGTCGTTGTCGACGAGTACTTATCCTCCTGCGCCACGAAAAGGCTAGGACGCACGCCACCACATGGTGGTTACAGTGCAAGAGGACTTGTAGTGGGACTTGCTGGCGTACGTATGGCAAGTTTTGCCAGTTTATGTGCTCGGGCGCTTCTCGGAGCGCCCGTCCTTTCTGGCTTCATCCTCTCCCTCGTTTGACTTCCTAGTGCTTCGGCAATAAATCTCACTGCATAGACATCTTGTTTTCGGCTTTGAAGACATGTAGTATACACTAGACCTCGCATATACATTACAAACACGCTATACTCTATACCTACCTAACCGAGTACTCTACTTTTGGACCCGAAACGCATCTAAGTATAGTATGTACCTTATACCGTTACAACTATCCCTCTACCTCATCATGCATCTATGAAAATGATGTTGTACGTAAGCAGACGTCTAGAAGTTGCTCATAAATGACTGCCTCAGTCCTCAGCCGCATAGCTCTAATAACCGAACTTCCCCTCCATGATGCTCGACGTCAGTGTCCTCTCCGTTGAACCTATCTGC
This sequence comes from Pleurotus djamor, assembly GCA_029747585.1. Lineage (NCBI taxonomy): Eukaryota > Fungi > Basidiomycota > Agaricomycetes > Agaricales > Pleurotaceae > Pleurotus > Pleurotus djamor. The sequence goes on from JAPEVF010000382.1 coordinate 39,192, forward strand.
GTCAAAGACAGTAACACACCCAACACCCGCTACCACAAGGTCCATTCCATCGAACGAGAATGTCAGCGATGAGACCGAATAGTCAACACTGAAATTCAGTAAGGGCATCCACGTCTTGCAGCACCACACCTTGACGTTCCCAGACAACCGTTCGGATGAGGCAAGTGCCAATCCATCTCGTCGGAACGCCAGGGCTTGAATGTCCCTGTGAGGGGTGGAGATCGAGTGGAGAACGGTAGGCCTGTCGAACCTCCAAACGTTCATGACGCCTGATGACGATCCACCCACGATGAGTGATGTAGCACGACAAGACGTAAGTGTAGAAACTCGGAGCGAATCGCTGAAGTCGATCTGCGATTCGTCCTGGAAATTGGACAAGGTGACTCCTGAGCTGCTGTGAGAGATGATCGCGTCGATGTCATGGCTGAGAAGATGCTGTATGGAGAAGGTGGAGCATTGCTGTGTGCGCGCTTTCCGTGTCCGTCGATCGAAGAGGTGGATGAACCCGTTGTTAGTCCCGAAGACGACGTGACGATTGTCATCGGAGACGGAGAGCGTGGAGACGTCACCCAAATCAAGCTCTCCACTAATGGGATGCGGAATTTGGTCAACCGAAACTCCCGTCCGGGCTTCGAAGACTGTGGCAAGCTGCGTGGATTTCGTCGCAGCGATGAACAAGGACCCATCAGGGGAGAACACAGCGATGTCGCAGACCAGGTTACTTTTAATAGCCACATCAGCTAGATTGATTCGCGGATTCTCGATGTCTCTATGATAATAGAGAAGGTCACCCCGCACTTGCGGGGGATCCATGTCGGCATTGTTCATTTCAATCGCCGAAGGGCTAGTTGGAAGAGACACTGGGGGAGATTGTTCACGGAAGACTTGAAGTCCGGTCGAAGGAAGAGACACGGCGTAAACTTGGGCCGGGAGACCGCCTTGAAGTGTGTAATCATGTACGGTTATTCGAGCTGGAAGGGTATAAGGATGATTTGAATCATCATTTACTGAACTCGAATATCGGCTAGTATGGGACTTACGATCGCAGAATGATTCGAATATTCTTTTCACATCCAACGAACAGGCACGGTGAACCAGCGAGGACCATGCTTTGATGTTCAAGGTGCTGAAGACCCGATCGTCTGGCGGTATAGACGGCGCGTAAGCTAGAAGATGTCCCAAAACGTTCAGGCACTGTGTATCTTGGGTCTCCGAGCCAGGAGAGTAGTTGATAGTGTTGATGGCGTGCAGGATCATGTTGGAAAGCCCATGAAACTCAAGCGCCGAGGATAGCCGAGTACCTAGAAAGTCAAGGCCGTCAGTTTAGGGAGTGAGTATGGTGGGAGTGAAGTAGCTGACCATCGTGTAAGTACGTCCGTAGAGTCGTTATTGATGTAGCGATGGTCGAAGGATCTTGTCCGTCTTGATAAGCATTCATCAAGGCGTTGAGCGTATGAGTAAGAGTCTCAACTGAGTCCTCTTCTACCAGACGCGAATGATACGAAGGGTCCCCTTCGAGAAGCTCATCCCAGCTAGACACGCCTTTGGGCGGATCTGCGGCAGGGATGTATGGGGAATCCGTAGCGTCTGAGCTTATCTTGTAGGCGTTGAACACAGACTCATGTATTAGTTGCCCGGGTTGTATCCTTCGTCCTCTTCCTCCGTGGGGTCTAAGCAGGAGCGAGCAACGGATGCGGGACTCAGATAGTGAAGTGGGTATCAATGACAGGAGGACATACCGCCAAGTTATGCTGTCCTTGTCGACATACGAAAGCGATGGGATGGGGAGCCGCTCAAACACGTTCCAAACACCCTTCAAGGATTCCTTGGGGTGGATAACCATCCACTGTCCTTCATACCGCGTCAACCGCAACCCCCATCCCATAGCCTCGTACATCATCCATCTAAGCGACGGACCGAAGTTGGATAGATTGGCGTTCAGACGATTTCCGCCACCGCTGGTGGAAATTTAGTTAGTGACGGTAAGGAAGGTAGATTAAGGCATCGGACGTACATATCCGAATGCGTTCCGGGAAACCACACCTCTTTCACGTTGCCTGTATCTCCAGGAAGAGGCCCAAGACCGCCATTAACGTATTCAGGCTGGAATTTGACCCGTTTCTCATCGAGCGCTAGGGCATGACGAAAGGCGCAAACATGGCCCATCCCAGTAACGGTCTCGGGGAGGGACTGGCCGCGAAGAATACCTATAGACGATACGGTGTCCCTGCGTACCACTTAATTAGATATGGCGAGCAGAAGAGGAAGGTAGGTACGAACCAAGCACCCACGAAATGAACCCGAACATCTGGGTGACACAGTGTCCGCTTGAATTGTGCGCAGAGATCGTGCTCGTTGGCGGTAGACGAACCGGGAGACGTTGTCGAGCTTGTTGAGGCATGTGGCCGGTCGCGTGTGGTCGCATCGGTTACCGATGCGTATAGCTCGTAGGCACTAAGAATAATGTGAGGGCTGTAGAGACAACACGGTAAAAAACCAAACTCACAATGAAATTTGGTTTTTATTGCCTTTATGGAGGAGTCCGACCTAACGAACAAATGCGTTCAGCGAGCACGAAAAGGACCAAANGGCGTTGAAGGATCAGAGCACCTTGTGAATCATACCAGCAATCACCCGAACCTGGTATGCTCCCCTCGAGAAACCTGAAGAATATTGAGTCTTACGAATGAGCGACGACATGAAATGAGGACTCACCGAAGAGGTAAATTCTGTCACCTGGTTCGTAATTCTCCGAGAGCCATTCATACGCTTCGTGGACGATGCGCTCGAAGTTCCTAGGTGATCACGAAAGCATTGAGAAGGGGCTTACAAGGGAGATACATAGGAAACGTACCAAGCGATCGCCATGTCAATAGTATGGAACAAGAACTGCTTGAGATAGGTAAATGAGAAAAGTGTTGGCTTCGCGTAGGTCCCGATGCCACTGTTGTAGAAAGTACGCTGTGTCCTGTCCTTGACCAGTCGACTGTGCATTTCAATGACGTTGGTGTTCTGGCATAGGTAGAAGGGTGAATAACCGAAGCCAAGTAAGGTGAAGAAAGGAAGCGGCGTACCTTGGCGCCGAACTGGTTTGCCGTCCCATCGACAGACAAAACAAGGTTCCGAGCGTCGTCGTTGTGCGAGCAGGGTGTGGGTTCGTTCCGCGGTTGATCATAAAGATAGGAAGCGTCTCCGACATCATCGAATATCAACGGATCGTCAACAAGAGTGCTTTCAGGGTCGAAAGCACCTGGGATGGAAAATTTACGCGGCTCGGAACCATTGAAGTTCATAATGTCGACTCTGGAGGGAACATTACCTGCCCCCTACTTGAAGATGGTGACTGAGCGACGCGTTTTATACTGCCTGAAATGAAGACGTTATTGTGGGCGCAACGACACGATGCTGGATCACACGCGGAGGGTATCACGAACTGGTGACAAAGTTCTCTAGGGCCCAGAAATCAGATAGCACTTCGCAGGGCTGTGGGCGTAGGCATGAGAGCTGAAGAGGAAGGAA